>VXAL01017267.1:61753-80033 GCA_013399475.1 Chauna torquata
ACCCAAAAAAAAAAAAAAAAAAAAAAAAAAAAGTACCAGAATTTGGGCAAAGATTTGTTCTATGAATATAAATTCCAAGAGGTCTCTAGGTCTGTGAGTGCAGAACTTTACACCAGGATCCAAAGAAATTAAGCATGAATTTCTTGTCTCATTTTCCCCCCTTTGATTTCAACTGCTTATATAAAAATTCAACATTTTGGCAATTTTAAAGCATCAGAATATCAGTTTGTAACCACAGTTGCAAATATAAAAGAGATTTTTTACCCTTTAAATAAAAGACCCTTACGGCGGCGCAGATGAGGGAATTTTGTGCTTATATTCCATCTAATATGAACCCAAAGGACTTCACTGCTATTAAAAATGTAAGTTAAGCAGAGATGTCTTCAAGTGAAATAAAAAGTATATCTAGGAGAAATATAGTCATAAAGGGGTGCTCTTTTAAGATACCATGTGAGGATTCAGCAATGTGATTCCCAAGATGAAAATAAAGGCAGAACATCTAAAAACTTTTACATTGTTTGATAATATAATTCAGCTCAGCAGTTTGGCATTTTCTGCTCAGAAGAAGCCAAGTATTGGCAATTCATCTACACTGGTGCTAAATTGTGGTTGGTATAGAAATATGAGATTGTAATTGCTCAGTAATAATAAATGAGAAACTTTCACAAAAACTACATACATAACAGTTCATAGACTCAGTCTGTTCTATTTTCCTTCTAAATGTTCATCTTTAATCAGCATTGAAAAAAATTAACCTTCTTTTTTTCTTCTTTTTTTTTTTCCTGTGCTAAATATGAGTTGCTGTTTATGAGATTGACTATTCCTAGTGATTTCAGAGGAAGCTAGTTTTACCTAGCACACATATCTTAATAAAATGGCACTCTGAATAAACTGGAGTACTTGAAAGTAGAATCACTTTTCTAAACATTAAATGTAAGGGACATAATGTGCAGATTTATTTGATAGCATTAAAAGCTTGCATCTCCTGGCATTTTCTCGATGTGCATTTCCATATATGTAATCGTTCCTTTTTTTCAATGTCCTTTTTGCTGAGAAAATTAATCTCACATTCCCACTTCTGGAGTTATTTTCATCATTTATTGTGTCTGTATTATTCAACACAGACAAAACATAAATCTAATGCCTGGGTTTTAAGGGTCCATTATGAGATGCTAATCATTTTGTTCTCCCTTTCCAGACAAAAAATGCAGTTTATGAAAGTGATCTAGTTCTAGAGGCTTCATGCATGACGCAGAGCATCTCTGTGACAACTACTAGTACTGCAAAGACAAAATACAAGAAATGTTCAGATTTTGAAACTGCTAGTTTGATTTGCTGCAAGATATGCTTGAAAACCACAGCAATAGCACACAAAAAACACCAGGGATCTGAAGTTTGCTCTTGTTTACTAGTGGTTGAGAGAAGAGAGGAAAGAAAATCTTTTGAAATTGGTCATGGAACAGAGGAGACCACCTAGCATGCCTCAAAATATCTGGCAACTCACTGGTTAAGAAACATACCTCACACCTTGAACTTCAAGGGTCAGATCTTTACTCTGACTGGTTCAAAATAAGCTGAAATCAAAATCTCTGCCTTCCTCTTTCCTGATAAAGTTTATATGAAAATGGAAATATTTTAGTTGCAACGAATCATCATCTTATAACAGGGAAATTAGATTTGGACCAATGTCATTAACTACTGCATGAAGTCTTATACTTTTGCTTGATTACAGAACAGTTGCACCTTTGTAAAATAGACTGGATTTAAAATTGTTCAAATGTCTGAAGCTCTGTTGACTTCAGTAAAACAAAACCTCATTTAATTCGTTTGAAGTTCTGGCCCAAAGAATCTAAGTAAAACTGTCAAGTGTTAAATGAAAATAGTTTATATTTTCTAAAAAAAAAAAATCTCCTTTTATCAGAAACCAAAAGTGAAATATAGAAATTTGTTAAGAAGGTGATAGAATATTTGACACTTCTTCCAATTTCCAAATGATCTGGAATTCACAAACAGCTGGTTTGCATAATATCTACAAGCGTTGCAGATTAGATGCAAGCTATCACTTTCAACAGGACTAACCAATCTGAAAGTGCTCTCTCCCTTACATTTTAGAAGTCATGTCTCATTACACAGCTAATGTTCTATTGCTCCGTCTAGCGTAACATGACATGACTGGTAAAATTCGAGGAAGCAAACAGTTTTTCATATTAGAAAGCCCACTCTTCCTCTCTCTGAACTGGTGGTCAATTCCATTTTGAATGCACCAAACTGTAATCTTATCTAAATCACCTATATGGGAGAGCTAGCTAACATAGCATTTATCTTACTACTACAGGAAACAAAAGCCAACCCTGAACAGCTTGGCATATCACTGAAAAAAAAAAAAAAAAAGAAAGAAAGAAAAAGCATGACATATGATGTTTGTTTCTTTGAAATTGTTTTGAAAGCCTGTTATGGTTGAATACAAGCTTTTTCTCTTCTGTTTATGTATTCTACTACCCACACATACAAAATAATCAGATTGTACTTTTTTTAGTTAAGAAAAATGTCACATAGATAGATATTAAAGAAAATATATTGAAAGTTTGATTCCTTTAGAAAGATGAATACTAAGAGTTAAGAGCAGCAGATGGAAACATCTTAGTCCTGCACATGTGACATGTATATAGTCCTTAGATAAATGTGATTCCTGTTAACTTTGCCAAGTGATCTGTTTCAGTAAAGATTTTGAACCATAATGAACAACTAATTCGCTGGCACATCTATCTGGAGTATGAGAAGGGCTACGTTCTGTACTGCAGCTACAGCAAAATCCTCAGGGGAATTAGTTTGATTTTACCTTTTGTCTTTAGTAGTGCTAAGACTGACATTACTTCAATCTTACGACTGATCTTAAGACAATCTTAAGACTGATATTATTTCAATCTTAAGACTGGGGACCACAACACAGACTTAGGTCTATGAGATTTCCAATAACCTAAATATACCTCTGGGCTATGTGAGACTGGCCTCTAAAGAAAAAATAAATCTTTATGTCTAAAGCTACTGAAGCTTGATAAAATAAATGTTTTAAATGAGTGCCATGATGATCTTTCTATAAGGAACAAGTAAAAATAACCAGATTCACCTGGAATATTTCTAAATGCCAATGACCATTACTTAACATTTCAGTACAATATTTTTATGATCATAGAAGTGACCAGGTCAGATCAAGTCATTGACTGTAATAGAAGCAGGATTACAGAATCAGTAATGACAAGTAGGTTGCTAAGGAGTAGCAACAGTCTTACAAGAGCAGGTTCTCCCAAGTTTGTGGCAATCATACTTTTGGCTAGATGTTAGCAATTCTAGTGCCTCTAGCCAGTGGCACCAACACTCCTTACTTACACATTGTTGGAAATAATAACTACTAAATAAGATCATTTAACAAAGCCCTATTGCATAAAAAAATGGGGTCTCACCAAAAAAACAAACAAACAAACAAACAAACAAACAAAAAAAACAAAAAACAAAACAACAAAAGAAAAACCTGCTTTATTCTGATGTAAAGCACTTATTTCCTTTTTTTTCTACCAAACTTTGGAGACAAATTCCCTGTCATGTCAGCAGATGGGTTAAGTATTAATAGGGTAAAAGTATTTTATGTACATTAAACACAGCATTGCTAGCCAGTCAAGGGAAGTGATCGTCTCACTCTGCTCTGTGCTGGTGCAGCCTCACCTCAAGTACTGTGTGCAGTTCTGGGCGCCACAGTATAAGAAGGACTTGAAACTATTAGAGAGTGTCCAAAGGAGGGCAACAAAGATTGTAAAGGGTCTGGAGGGGAAGACATATGAAGAGCAGCTGAAGTTACTTGATTTGTTCAGCCCAGAGAAGAGGAGGCTGAGGGGAGACCTCATGACAGCCTACAGCTTCCTCACGAGTGGAGCAGAGGGGTAGGCCCTGATCTCTTCTCTCTGGTGACAGCGACAGGACCCAAGGAAATGGCATGGAGCTGCAACAAGGGAGGTTCAGAATGGGTATTAGAATCCTAGAATTGTAGAATGGCTTGGGTTGGAAGGAATCATAAGGATCATCTAGCTCCAACCCCCCTGCCATAGGCAGGAATGCCAACCAATTAGATCAGAATGTCTAGGGCCCCATCCAACCTGACCTTGAATACCTCCAGGGATGGGGCATCCACAACTTCCCTGGGCAACCTGTTCCTGTGCCTCACCACCCTCTGAGTGAAGAATGTCCTCCAAACATCTAATCTAAATCAACCCTCTTTAGTTTAAAACCATTCCCCCTTGTCCTACCACCATCTGCCCATGTAAAAAGTCGCTCCCCATCTCTTTTATAAGCTCCCTTTAAGTATTGAAAGGCCACAATGAGGTCTCCCCAGAGCCTTCTCTTCTCCAGGCTGAACAACCTCAGCTCTCTCAGCCTGTCTTCATAGGAGAGGTGCTTCAGCCCTCTGATCATCTTCATGGCCCTCCTCTGGACCCGCTCCAACAGGCCTACGTCTTCCTTGTACTGGGGGCCCCAGACCTGGATGCAGTATTGCAAGTGGGGCCTCTCAAGGACAGAGGAGAGGGGGACAATCACCTCCCTCCACCTGCTGGCCATGCTTCTGTTGATGCAGCCCAGGATGCAGTTGGCCTTCCGGGCTGCAAGCACACTGCCGGCTCATGTCGAGCTTCTCATCCGCCAGAACCCCCAAGTCCTTCTCCGCAGGGCTGCTCTCAATGAGTTCTTCTCCCAGTCTGCACTCATGTCTGGCATTGCCCTGACCAAGGTGCAGCACCTTGCACTCGGACTTGTTGAACCTCATTAGGTTCATGTGGGCCCACTTCTCAAGCCTGTCCAGGTCCCTTTGGATGGCATCCCTCCCTTCTGTTGTGTCAACAGCATCACTCAGCTTGGTGCCATCTGCAAACTTGCTGAGGGTGTGCTTGATCCCACTGTCTATGTTATTGATAAAGATATTAAATGGCACTGGTCCCAGGATGGACCCTTGAGGGACACCACTCATCACCAGCCTCCACCCAAAAGTAGAGCCATTGACCACAACTCTGGTTGCAGTCATCCAGCCAGTTCCTTATCCACCGAATAGTTCACCCTTCAAACCCACATCTCTCCAATTTAGAGATCCAGATGTCATGTGGGACCATGCCAAAGGCCTTACAGAAGTCCAGGAAAAGGTTCTTCACTGAGAGGGTGGTCGGGCACTGGAACAGGCTCCCCAGGACAGTGGTCAGGGCACTGAGCCTGCTGGAGTTCAAGAAGCACGTGGACAATGTTTTCAGACATATGGTTTGATTTTTGGATGGTCCTGTGTGGAGCCAGGAGTTGGACTCAATGATCCTCGTGGGTCCCTTCCATCTCAGGATATTCTATGATTCTGTGTGGTAGAACTCATTTGGGTTTTGATGCATCAAAGCTTCACGCTCATGAAGGAGGGCCATAACAGCTGACTCTCTACAGATATTTTGGAAAACTACTGAAATCTGTAACAGGAAAATAACAAAATTAATTCTCTTCACTTAATGACTTTATCTACACATTTAGGATTTTTGATAGTTCATAATAGTCTTTTCCTAATTTAAGTATACATAAACTATACACAGCATATGTACACCTTGCACCAGGAAATCATTAGAAATATTTCTTTTTTTCTTCTTTTTTTAATAAAATTTGTAGGAAAAATAAATTTTGTTGTGTGGGCCTCTTGTAAAGAAAGGTTATTTTTCACTTTATAAAAAAGACATTTTCATGTTGCAGTACTGATTGCTCTAAATATATAGTATTGTACTAAGCAGAAGATTACACACTTTCCCAAATTGCCAAGTTAAATATACCTTACTTTAGCAAAATTATTACTTGTTTATATTTTATTGAGGTAACAAATACAGTAAGTGGTTTAATCTGGAGAATAAATCTCCATGTAAATACGCCTTTTTATTTTTTCTTTTCAGTTGAATAGCCATATTTAAAATTGAAGAAAACTCCTGGATTTTATCTATCTCATTTTTTACTGCAAACTTTTTGCTCAGGAAGGATACACATTTACACTATCTATGTTTTTCATACTTAAAGAATAAGATAAATGGTGAGGGAAAAGTGTGGTAGAACTTTGCAGGTTTTTTTAGTAATGCCATTGATTTCAAGGGAAAGGCAAAATGAGGCAGGGAAAAGAGAGAGTGCTAGTTGTTAAATATCTGATAGAGCAATGGCTAAAACTTTTTTTAAGTAACTAATAAAGCACATTTAATTTTTTTACATTTCTGAAAATTGTTGACCAGAATCCATCAAAGATATATTGGCACTTCAGCTGTTTTTTTTTTTCTTCCTGACCTATTTTTTTTATTATTTTTCTCAACTTTCTGTAGATTTTTGCTTTATTTAGCTCTCCCTTTTTTAAAAATCATGCATGAAAATGAAATGTCTGAATGTCAAGTTCCAGCAACATAAATGCTTCATGTTCTTTTTATTTCATTCTCACTTTGTATCATTAATATGCACTCAGAATACAGTATTTACTGTACAACACACCTATCCTTCAGAGCAGCCAATAAGCCAATAAACAGGTCTGTAAGACATCCATTCTTGGGCAAGGGATTCCTCACAAATGGCCAGAGGGTACCTTCACGTATTAGAGACAGTAAATATTGGAATGTTCTTAAAACAAAGTGTTTCAGGTTAATAGCTTTTAGGTATTTTTGCTTATCAGCAAGACCTCATAGAGAATTAAAAAAAAAAAAAAAAAAAGGTTGGAAGGATCATAAAATGTTATTTAGCTTAACTGTTACCCAAAGCACAATTAGCTATGCCTAAAAATATCCTGAGAATTAATCTACACTGCTCTCCAAAATTCCAATTAAAAAGTTTCCATGATTTCCAGAAGAAACCTATATTTAACCACCACAAATATACTTTTGACCTCATGGGTTATGAGCCCTACAAAGGGATAGTGTCTTGCAGAAGAGAAAAAGGAAAGAAAATTTGTCTTTTGTAAAGGTATGTTTAGGAGAGTGAAAGGCAATAGCCCAACCTGCTATCTGTTGTGGATTTCATCAGGAGAAACAGTCTTTTCTTCTTCTGAAAGGCAGTTATTTACCATTCTGAGGTGACCAATGTTTATATTCTGCTTTCCTCTAGCAACATTATTCCAACTATAATATTTTCAGTGGTCATCTTCTTTCCTAAGTCTTAAATTTACTGGGTTCCTAGCTGTAAATATGTATGTGTATATGTGCGTATGTGTATATACATATATATGCATATATAAATATTTGTATTTACACATTCCAAACTGACATATTTTAACAGTATGAGAGAACATACACTTGCTGTGATGTCCGTGCGCCAGCTGAATTGGTATCTTTTTCTCTTTGTAGCCAGGACTATTACAATGAAATTGTCTCCACTTGTGATCTCATATTATAAAGAGTCCTGAAGCTCTGACAATTGAAGGCATTATGATATACTCCTCTTACACTGTTAAAGCAGGCACGGAGAGCAGGGTTCTCTGTAGAGCATAAGTAAAGATTTATAGACCTGGTGAAAGAACTCTTCCCTGCTGCCTTCTTAAAATAATTATGACTTTCCATGAATCTCTTTCTAAATCAAGTGCAGAAAGACAAAAACATAAGGAAACAAGCCACAGAAATACTATTTACAATAACCTGTAGTGGACTTATTTCAGTGTGGTATTGCATCCTTCCATGAAAACTGTATATAATTATTTCAGGAAGACATCTGTGCCTTAATATGAGAAATAAGTATTTATTATATCTGCCACTATGTTTCAAAAGCTTGCTTTCTGCCTTGATTGTTGTGTTACTATTACACTTTAGTATATTACAAAATATAGAAGTAGTGAACAGGTATGAAGAGAAGGACATAAAAAGACACTATATGATACAAAAATAAACATAATAGATTGACCACTTTTAACAGTCATGAAGAAAAACTCTTATTTACAAAAGAAAGTAAGTACTCCTTAAATGAAAAGCCGTTAATTTTAAAGAGGTTGAACTTTGTTCAGGCTGCAAGAGAAAACTCCCCTCTTTGCCTGGTGTCTCAGTAGCAGTTAATGTGCTTATCGGTACCTGGGGTTAGGTAGTTGCTGGGTCGTCAAGGATGTCAATGGTTTTCTGCAATTTCTGCCTAAGCCTAATACATTTTACTGCAGTGGTACACGCCAGATAAGTGAATACCCTTCATTCTCTGTGTTAATTAAACAGAATAAAATGATTAGTGATTAGTTGTTATTCTGCCAAACAGTGGGTACAAAACCACCCTTCTGTTACAGGGATTGTAAATGCAGAATTTCTCTCTCAGGTGTTCTCTGCAGGCTTCTCCCAGCTGAACAGTGCCTTGGTGGGCTGTAAAACCACCCTCATGTCTGGCTGGTCAGATTCTTCTGTTCAGCCATCCAGAACTTCATCCTGCTGGCAAGGTGTGCCCTCAGCCTCACAAGTACTGGGCATCACACACCATCCCCCCATAACAACAGGGTTATTTCAGTTAATGAAGTGGCATTCTGCTCGTGAGATGTCATCAACAGCCTCTTTAATGAGCAAACTTCATTCTGCCATCCTTAACTGAATACTTCCCTCCTAAGTGTCTTTTCCTGGCTGCTGGGGTGATGTTGCCATGTGGCTCTGTACAGGTAGGCTGGGTCACCCCAGTCTCTTTGATTTTGTAACCCCAACTTCTTTGACCTTCAGACACTTCAAACACTCTGTGGCTTCTTGGCATGAAGCTGATCCCTGCATTAGAGAAAGAATGCTATATCCATTCAGATAGACTCCTGACATAAATAGTACTACATGCAGTTAATATACTTAGATTCAGCAAAACCCACTAAATGTAGGTGCTGAAGGATCATTTGGACAGACAAAAGAAGGAAAGAAGGACTAGTGATCTAAAGGATTTGCATTTATTAAAATGCATTACACCAAAAGATACCCATCTTTGTGATGACTTCAAAGAAAACTACAACATAAATCCAAAACTTTTTAGAACTACAGAGGGTCAGCTCTCAAAGCAGAGTTTTACAGCAGGCAGACATGACAAAGTAGTTTAAATAAAAGACTCTGAAAAGTATAATATGAAAAATTTGGTTTCTGCAAAGAAACAGCAATAACTGCTGAAAAAGTAGTGATTTTAGTCCCTTTATGTTGATTGTTTTGTTTAGCCAAACATTTCACACTGATAAACTTCTGTGCCAGTGGATCTTGGTTGATAGTAAAGCTTTCTAACAGCTTAATCCTTAAGAAAAGGTTCATTTGTTCTTTAAAATAAAGCATTTCCAATGTTTGTGTATTTGGAAATCCTGTACCCAAATAGTTAAAACTGTGTGTANACACATGATTTGCAATAGAAAAATGCCACAGTAACAGACTTCAGAAACAAAAAGGATTGTTAGCAAGGCCTGTGAATATGTGCTGTGGTGTGGTCTACACACTGGAGAGATGGCATGCTATCCAGAGGGACCTGGACAGGCTTGAGACATGGGACTGTGCGAACCTCATGAAGCTCATTTCAACAAGGCCAAGTGCAAGGTGTTGCATCTGGGTTGGGGCAATCCCTGTGGGATGAATGGATTGAGAGCAGCCCTGCGGAGAAGGACGTAGGGGTGTTAGTTGATGAAAAACTCAACGTGAGCCAACAGTCCACACTTACAGCCCAGAAAACCAACCGTATCCTGGGCTGCATCAAAAGCAGCGTGGCCAGCAGGTTGAGGAAGGTGATTCTTCCCCTCTACTCCACTCTCGTGAGACCCCACCTGGAGTACTGCATTCAGCTCTGGGGCCTCCAACACAAGAATGACATGGGCCTGTTAGAGTGGATCCAGAGGAGGGCCACGAGGATGATCAGAGGGCTGGAGCACCTCTCTTATGAAGACAGGCTGACAAACCTGGGGTTGTTCAGCCTGGAGAAGAGAAGGCTCCAGGTGACCTTATAGCGGCCTTCCAGTACCTAAAGGGGGCCTAGAGGAAAGCTGGAGAGGGACCTTTCATCAGGGTGTGTAGTGACATGACAAGTGGTAAAGTCTTTAAACTAAAAGAGGGGAGATTTAGATATAAGGAAGAAAGTCTTTACTATGAGGGTAACTGAGGGCACTGGGACAGGTTGTCCAGAGAAGCTGTGGATGTCCCCTCCCTGGAAGTGCTCAAGGCCAGGCCGGATGGGGCTTTGGGCAACCTGGTCTAGTGAGAGATGTTCCTGTAGGGGGGTTGGGCTAGGTGATGTTCAAGGCCCCTTCCAACCCAAACAATTCTGTGATTCTTTGATTAAGACAGCAGTGGAGATTGTGCTCATATTTTCGCTCATATTTTGTGTCACTGCAGTACAGCTTTTTCTCTCTTGGCGGGGAAACAAAATGGCAAGAAATAGCTAATGGTAATCTGAAAGTGTAAAAAGTTTCTAAATCCCGTGCAAAACATCTCCAGTAAAAATAACAGGTCAGTAATGCTCCCTACATCCTGGCAAAATTTCTCTCTCCAAAGCAACTTGCTGAAATTGGCGAGCTCACTAATCCACAGGCAGGAATGTTTTTGAAGTTCCAGTACCCTTTACAAAAACCTGTACTTAGATGAAGAAGAAAACCAACCAATGAACCAACAAAACCAATTTTGTTTTCTCATTGTTTGATATGTAAAGAACAGAAAAAAAAAAAAGGAAATGTATGAACTGCAAATGAATGCATTTAATTTAGCTTGTATTTATTTATTTATTTATTTATTTATTCCTCCAGTGCTGCATATATTTCAAAGTTCACAGAGAGCTAGCTGTGTTGCATTACTTACGGTATTTTCTGCTTTCTCTTGGACTTGACCACTATAGAAATCGTATCATGCTCAACAAAATCAAACAAGAAAATCAGTACTGTGCTTTAACTGTAAATCTCGCCTACATTGCAAATCTGTCTGTTACGCGTGCTGATAAAATATAGATATTAAACACTTGTAACTGCTTACAGCATTAAAAAAAAAAAAAAAAGTCTTTTTTGGCCATGATTTATTAGTACGAAACTGTTTTTGCTGTTTCTATTGAATGAGTAATACTCATGCCTATCACTTTCTTTTAGACAAGTTACATTGTAAATTATGAAGTTTCATTGTTCATCAAAATGAATAAGGTCAAATTCATGTCCATTTTACTTTCACTGAATTCAGCAAAGATTTGAATTAGATATGAATATATTTTGGTATTTATTCAATACTATGTGTCCGTATTTTATATGTGTATATAGAGAACTATAAATAACTTCTGTATATTATAAACAGTCCTTATGATTTGATTTATATATTATAAACAGAACATATATTATTATAGACTGTTATTGTTATATAGTACATTATTGTTATATATTAGGTATGGATTTTTCTGTGTACTTATCTCTTATATGTAATGACAGCAACAAGTTTAATCCTACAAAACAGAAGAAAAGCTAAAAACAACGTCTCTACGCATTTTTTCCACCCACCACTACTTTTAACTATNATCACTGCACAAGCTCACTCTTAAAATGTGGGCCTCTGGTTTCCCTTCAACATTTTACTAGCAATGTGCTGTATAATTTTTTTTTTTTTTTTTGTGCTCCATATTGCATTGACAACATGTGACACATGGCTTTTGTGCAACTAAAGGTGTCACTCCTGACACTCACACAGAAAACATTCAAAAGCATTCACATTTTAATGGGAAGTGTTGTGTGGATGAAGAAAAGACCTATTTGTCATCCTTCATTATGTCAATTCACCAGAATAAATTAACATGGAAGAAATATGCTCCATATTTCCACCATGCATTCTATAGCTCTTTCCCTTCAGTGTGTTTAGAGACCAATCTCTTTAAGGAAATAGTGCAGGACAAAAGCATTTTGCAATCTGGTGTCTGAATTATATTCTTGTAAACTCTGTTTGGCATTGGATTAATATCTAATTTTGCTCTGAAAAGAATAAGCAAAACTTATGCCTGTTAAAATGCTTATTTAGGCTGAATATGAGAACAGTGTTTTCTCTATGGAAAAATATATATATATTACATAGAAAAAAAGCTGCAAACAGGAGCGTGAGCTATGGAAAAATAAAACAAAAAAACAACAAACTTCAAGACTTGGTAACACTGGCAGTCCATGTAGCTGTGTACAAAAGCAATTATACAACATAAAAAGAAATTATACAACATACGTGAATGTTTTAATAATCCTTTTCAAACCCGATGCAATATATATGAGCAATCACAAAAGAAACACAGAAATATGAATTATGTTGACAGAAAATGTAATGAAAAAGAGTAAGAAATAACACATACCCTACATTATAAGAAAAATGTATTCTGAGATGCATAATTAATTGGGAAAAAGATCTTATGGGACCATTATATAATCACTGCTCACCATAGTAATTTTACCTACAAGACTGCAGAGAATATTCATAAAATTATTGCATATTGCAGATGATTCTTGGCTAGATCATGACCTACTTCTATGTCATATTTACTCTTTCTATCACAGCTGTTTCGAAGTTCTTCAAAATAAAACACAAATCAATGGCTGTTTTCATTAAGCGATTGGGGAAATTAATTTTTTTCCTGACTCCTCTCTATTATGACCAAAGATCTTGTGTGGTGGTTTTGCCCAGCTAAAGAGCCGACCTCCACCACAACCACTCGCTCACTCCCCCTCCTCAAAGAAACAGGGGAGAAAATATGATGGACCAGGGCTTAAGGGCTGAGATAAGGACAAGCAGGTTACTCACTAATTATCATCATGGGCAAAACAGACTCAACACAAGGAGATTAGTATAATTTATTACTATAACTAGCAAACTAGAGCAGTGAGAGACTAAAAGCAAACTAAAAACACCTTCCCCCCATCCACCCTCTTCTACCTCCTCCCCCCTGAGCGGCGCAGGGGAACGGGGAATGGGGGTTGCGGTCAGTCCATGTCGCTTTGTCTCTGCCGCTCATTCATGGTCACTGTCTGTTCCCCTGCTCCAGCGTGGGGTCCCTCCCACAGGATGCCGTCCTTCCCGAACGGGTCCTGCGTGGGCTTCCCACAGGCTGCAGCTCTTCAAGAGCTGCTCCAACATGGGTCCGTACCACGGGGTCCATCCTTCAGGAGCAAACTGCTCCAGCATGGGTCCCCCACGGGTGGCAGCTCCCACCGGATCACCTGCTCCTGCGTGGGCTCCTCTCCACGGGCTACAGGTCCGGCCCGGAGCCTGCTCCTGCGGGGGCTCTCCATGGGCTGCAGCCTCCTTCAGGCCACATCCACCTGCTCCACCGTGGGCTCCTCCACGGGCTGCAGCGTGGATATCTGCTCCGCCGTGGTACCCCATGGGCTGCAGGGGGACAGCCTGCTCCACCATGGTCCTCACCACGGGCCGCAGAGGAACTTCTGCTCCAGTGCCTGGAGCACCTCCTCCCCCTCCTTCTTCACTGACCTTGGTGTCTGCAGGGCTGTTCCTCACTCCTCTCTCTCCCAGCTGCTGTTGCACAGCAGTTTTTTCCCTTTCTTAAATCTGCTGTCACAGAGGCGCAAACAACATTGCTCATTGGTTCAGGTCTGGCCAGCGGTGCGTCCCTTTTGGAGCTGGCTGGAGCTGGCTCTTATCTGACATGGGGCAGCTTCTGGAATCTTCTCACAGAAGCCACCCCTGTGGCCCCCCTGCTACCAAACCTTTACCACGTAAACCCAATACATTCCACCCCTCGCCTCTGGGAAAAGCATTTGGTTTGGTCACTTTTTCAAAAAAGTTAAATTTATTACTTATAAGTTATTACTACCAGTTAATCTTGATTCCACAGAAATCAGTGAGAAAATCATCCTTGAATTTTAGTGGAAGACCATGGCTTCAGATAAGTCATTGAAAATTTCAGCTCGAACAATATTTATTTCTGAAAGCTACTCTCATCCAGATGGAGAACTATAAAGGATCGCCTTGATTTTTTAGAATCCCTTCAATTCATAAACTGTAATATTTAAGTATTGTAGAGTCAAAATGATAACTTCTGTTGTTTTTGAACACATAATATTTTTTTAATACAGCCAAGAAAATACTCTGAGTGCAATAAAAGCAAATTTTTCCTTATCCATATAGTTTTTTGACAACATTTTTTCCTAAACAATGTAGTGTTTTTTTCAACCTAGTTATCAGATAGGTATATTTCGTATAGTAGTACCTGGCAAACTATTTGTAAATTTGGAAAAAAAGATTAAAATTAATAGAAAAATTGTAAAATTGACTAAGATACATTTTTTACAGACATCACCATACAGGTGTTTCACAGAGTAGTATCAAGCTAGAAGGTGGTTCCTAGTCAAGTTCCTCAAAATATGATCTGGAAACACATCTTGTTTATTGTTACTGATCTGGCATAGTTTTAGATGTACAATTATAATGTTTGCTGATGCCATGAATGTGGAGGTAGAACACAGGAGATTGGAGCGGAATACTAAAAGGTCTAGATGAACAGAAGTAGGACTAAATTGAAAAGCAAGGTCATGCATGTGGAGCTAATAACAAAAAGTCTTCCAGTATGCTGGAGGCTTATCAGCTGGAAAAGTTTTGTGGGAATGGGATGAGATAGTCAGTCTCTGAATGAATGAGCTGCTAGCATGATACAACATAAAAATGGCAAATGCAAACTGAAGAAGTATTGCAAAAGGTGAAGCCATGAGAGACAAGCAAGCGCTGGTACCATTACACTAGGACCTGGTTAAACCTTGCCTGCAGTACAATATTGATACTTCTGGTCAGAAAGAGTAACCTTGAATGACAATAGGTGCAGAGAAAGCTGTGGAAGAAAACAGGAGCAGAGGCCTAGTTTTCAAGATGAGCCTAAAACTGTTTTGTTTGTTTGCTTGTTTGTTTTGTTTGGTAGGAAAATGTGTAGAAAAATGAAGCAGAGAGAGAGGTGATTGGGGTCTATAAATATGCCAGTGGATAAAGAAGAAAAAGCTCATTATGCAATGCTGAAACAAAAGAACATTCTAGATGGACATAAAGATATTCAGGTGGAAATAAAAAAGGCTGTTAGTCACTATGCCAAGAAAAAATTTGCTGTGGCTTTCCAGTTAGTTTACATAGGGAGAAAGCTTTTAAAAGAGATCATAATCCCATTATGAATGGGATTATTTGACATACGCCTGAGCCAGCAGTGAAATGGGATACATCACATTCATCCCTGCCATTCTCATTAGATAGGGGCATCAGTGCTTCTAAGTTACTCTAGAAGAGTAACATATGGCTCTGTAATATCTAAATGTATAGAGATTTTGTGAAGTGTTTCCCTTAAGAGAAAATTAAGCAATATCAAAGATTAGATTCCCAAAGATGAGCTTGAAAGATAAAAATTAATTTGTACATCTTCAAAATACAGAGAGCAACTAGAAGGACAATGTGCACTTTTTAGGATGTCACCTGCAGTGCAGGTGCTGCTTATCTCTCTGTATTTCTGCCAGCTACATATATCATGAAATGCAAGTTTAACTATGCATGTGATGCTGAGTGTTTGGATTTGTTACCAAAAAAAATATGTTAAATATGGAGGTAAATGTAAACAGTCATGCTCACGGGCAGCTCTTGAAATAGGTTATTCAACATGTACTTGTAGATTTATTTTTTTTTTCCCCCATAAACCTAGAGTCTGAGTTAAAGAAATTCAGCTGTTTCCATTGTCCAGAGCTTGTTGTGGATTGACAGTTCAAGAAGGAAAACATATCAGCAAAGCTAGGGTGCTGAGATGTGCATGATGAATTTGGTAATTTCCAGAGAGAAGAGCAAGAGCTTAGCTCTGCAGCATCTCTCCACTGTGATCAAGATGTGTGGATTCAAATGGGCATGTAGGTCAGTCAAAGCTTAGAGAAGCAGTCTGCAGAGTGGTTTCACCAGAACTGGTAAAATTAGCATAGATTGCTGGCAGTTACAGAAATGATGAAGAAAAAGAGTGCTTAGCTGGCCTGACCTTAACCAGGCTGTTCTGGGAATATTACAAATCAGTCAGGTGACTGTCTATCTTGGCCAAGCGAAGATATCCTGGTGCACTGGGTCTGGCCAGGATGGAGTTAACTTTCCCCACAGCAACCCATACAGTGCTGGCCCCTGCACTTGTAGCTAGAGCAGCACTGATACCACACCAGTGTTGTGTCTACTGCTGAGCAGCGCTGGCACAGCACCCAGACCGTCCAAACCCCCCAGACCCACTGGNGGCCGAACACTGCTCGTTGATGGGAAGTAGAGAATTTTTTTTCTCTCTTTGCTTCTGCGTGGCCTTTGCTTTTTGTTTGTTTTTGTTTTGTTTTGCTTTGCTTCCCTTTTTCTTTCCCCTTTAATTAAATTATCCTTATCTCAGCCCTTGAGCCCTTTCTCCCCCTCGCATTTTCTCCCCCTCATCTTTTGAGGAGGGGGAGTGAGAGAGCGGTTGTGGTGGAGTTCTGCTGCTCAGCAGGGTAAAACCACCACACCTGGCCAACGACATCCCAGTCAACAAGAGAATAATTCAGGGGAAATATTCAGTTGGCGATTCTTACAAAACTTCCCACAGATAAAAGTTCCCTCTGGTGGGTTGTATCAGAAAAAAAAGAACCCCCCTCTTGTATATCAGTCATTAATTTCAAGGTTTTTGTTTTTCAGGTTCAGTGTAAAATGAATATGAAAATAACTGTAACATTTCATGTCCTGTTGAAATTCTCTGAAGGCGTAATCTAGCAAATAAGTTTCTTGGTGCAGACAGTAGAGAAAGAATTGTCATATTTCACTTTTTCTTCAGTGTTTTCAATTGGAAAACAAGAAAGGTTATTTTGGTATCTCTATTGTTAGGAAACTTGAAGAGAGAAGGAAAGGCTTCCAGCCTCAAAAATCCTAAGCAATTTTCATCTCCTCTAGTTCTGCTCGAATCTTTTCTCCCCCTTGAATGTAATATTTTAAGTGCTCAAAATAATGCAATGACAGCACCAAAAGTGAAGTGGGCTGTCAAGTTCAAAGCTGGAAATTTTCCAGGTACTTCTAGACAGTAGATGAACTTTTCCAGTTTCTTTTATTTCCAAAATAAATGTTCAGCAAACTGTTAAGCAGCAGATTATTCTAGGAGTTAGATTTTCATGATGATGGAAGAACTAACACTCAATTATAATCAAAGACTCAAGCATAGGTGGTTTCCAGTTTAGTTCAGACACAGATTATGAAGGTATTTTTTGTTTCTACAGGACTTCTCTGCATCAGTGCATACAGTGCATAGGACAAATCATCTCTGGGGATAAACTGAGTTGTGTCATAAACAATGCTGTCATCCATTTTATCTTTGCCTTTTTTTTTTTTTCCTTCTGATTTTAGAATGTATACAGTGAAAGAATTTTCAGGATGTATTTCAGTGAATGTTTCATTCTTAAGCCATTTGAATGGTGACATGAATACTATCACTTTGCACTGCTGAATGGTGGAAAAGCCAACAAAACTGAGCTGTTCATATATTTCTCACAAATTATGAGTATTTTATATTTGCATGCACTACTTAAAAGCCTGGGTCTCATCCATACAAGTGCTCAGCTCTGCTCACCTCTCACAATAACCTTTCAGTAAGTAAAATGCTAGTTCCTAGGTATTTTTACATTTACACTCACAATCAGCAGATACTACTGCTTTAATTTGTTATGTTTCAGTTACCATCTCCAAAATTGGAACAATGGAAATGCTGTTACAATAAATTAATATTCATTTGTGAAGTATGCAGATGGCATATTGACTGATATCAGAGAAATTCATCTGAAGGTACAATTAATATTTTTTTCTCAGTAGTGTTTGAACAAATTGGTAACAAGTGTCTCATCTGACTAAAGGCCCATGAAAATAAAACAAAACATTACACAGCTGCTTAGTCACTGAGCAGGACTCATCTTCTGCAGTGACAGATGCCCTAAGCTGATGGAGGAAAAAATATATTATGTGATCTTATAACTCAAAACTGTGTTATATTGTATATCCACAAGTAGGGAGTGAGAAGATGAATAGAGCTAGTAAAGGCAACTTCAGTTTTAACATTGTCTACTACATGACAGCCAAACTTTATTATCATAAGAATTAGAGGGTCCCCTTTTCTTTTCTTTTCTTTTCTTTTCTTCTCCTTTTCTTTTTTTTCTTTTCTTTTCTTTTCTTTTCTTTTCTTTTCTTTTCTTTTCTTTTCTTTTCTTTTCTTTTCTTTTCTTTTCTTTTCTTTTCTTTTCTTTTCTTTTCTTTTCTTTTCTTTTCTTTTTTTTTTTTTTTTTCTTTTCTTTTCTTTTCTT
>VXAL01017267.1:93757-104639 GCA_013399475.1 Chauna torquata
TTAAGAGAGGAAAAATTGTATTCTTTCATGAAAAATCTGTAAAACAGAAGTAAAACAGAAAAATAAATGCAACTGAGGTTAAAACTAAAATTACAAAAGTTAAGTTACCTAACATGTTCCTGTCACATGAAAAGTAACTAAAGGTGGTAGATTGGGAGCTTCAAAAGAAGGTAAAAGCCAGAAAATAACCATTTCCCATTTTGGAAATCTAGACTGCCCCAGCAGATTTTGTGTATCTGCATACACATTTATCTGCGTATGTATTTATACTTACCTCTTTTTTTTTTTTTTTTTAATATCAAAATCTTCATAATTCCCTTTCNTTTTTTTTTTGGTATCAAAATCTGTATAATTCCCTGCTTTGTTACTGTCTGGTCTCCTCATCCCTAGCAGGGATTTGCTGGTTGTTCTTCCTTGCTGACCATGAAGGTATGGAGGAAGATGTGACAGCACAATAAATATCTGTAAGTGGTTAAACTGTTTCCTGAAGGTAAAACAGCAGGGTCCAGTGGTTCTCTTGCAGAATGTTTTAAACCCAAGGCTGTAAATAGTATCCAGTGCTGCCAAAAACAAAAACAAACAAACAAACAAACAAACAACAAAAAAAAAACAAAACAAAAAAAACAAGAACTGAATCCTCAAAAAGGAGAAAACAAAATGAATCTTCACTTCAGTGTCTGAAGTCAGTGTTACACTGTGTCCTGAAAAACATGAAACTGAAAGATATTTTGCCAGCTACAGGCTAGTGTCATCTAAAATCACAGTCAAGATCTTCCCGTTAGAACTTGAAAAAGCAGCTATAATCTTGATTGAAGACCCAGGAAAGATTATCCTTGAATGTAACGTGGAGCTTTAGGTGAACAGAAGATGACAGTAGAGCAGAGTAGTATTTAATATAGTACTCAATTTTATGTAGTGAATAGATATACCATTTTTAACATTGACTTCTGATGTTGAAAAGGCAGTTGCCTGGATTGAGTGAAGTTAACTTTGGCATGATGTCAAAAGTAAGATTTAGGGAAAATTATTTTAGATAATTTGCTGCTGCACATCTTCACCCTTGCAATTGCTGTATAAGTATAAATAATGGTAGAGGTGGCAACAAATCTCTACTATTTATAATTTCATATTCCTGCCTCTTGTAAGAGGATTAGTCTCCAATATAAAGTAAAACAGATTTGCAGTAGGGTAAAGGTCTGTTGGTGTACAGCCTATCAGTAAAGTCAAAAAACATGCATTTATTTGTATTCTGGTGGAAAATTATATCCTAAATGATGTAAAATCTGGCTAAAACAATCTATTATAATCTTGTTGATAAATAGTTCTGAGAGAGAAAATATGACTGAGAGGCTTATTACCAACCAGACAGTCTTCACTCAGAGGCAGAAACAATTTGAGAATTACTGAAAATTCCTTCTAGGATTAGGAGTTCTCAGTTTGCATATACCAAACAACTCTGGTTAAATTTGGCATTTCTACCCCCTCTTTCAGTGTCCCATAGTGGTTTCTAACCTACAAATGAAATGTGCTTCCTTTAGATATAACCAAACTACCTGGGCTTCCAAAAGTGAATCATGCAACTGCGGAAAATGAAATGCAGTTCTTCACTCAGATATACCTGATATCATGGAGTGATTGCTTCATTCCCGTGGTTGCTTTCCCAGCAGCTCCTTCATGACTGCTAGTGAGGTAGATCCAGGTAAATGTGAATCAACAGCAGTTTATTCCCTTATGTATTGCACCTACAGTGCTGCAACTGCCTTGGCTTGTCTTCTGGATGCTAGGAAAGAGACTATTTATGGTGCAGGTGCTTGGAGAGACGTTTTTGGATACCTCCTCTTTACAAAACTTAATAGCAAGAAACAAGAAAGGATACATTTCATGGCACAAGTCTTACTTACCCGCATTATTCCCACACAGAAATTATTTTCTTTAACAAAAATGAATCAAAAAAGATTTTTCTGTTGTTCAGATTTGTCAACTTTCTTCTTCTCCAACAAAGGAAACTAGAAACTTTTGTGTTTTGTTTTTTTCAGAACCAAAAAAGTGTATATGTTACTTCAAGACATGTATACCATTTTCCTTTTCTCTTCTGCTTTTCTTGGTGAAGAAACAGGGAAGAATTTCAGGGAGGAAAAGAAAAAAATAAAGAAAAAAAGCATAACATTTTTAAGGTTTCAAACAATTTTTTCTTTTGCACACAGTAAAAATGTCTGTTTAACATCACTTTATTCTTTCATTACTTTGAAAATACTCTGTATTAAATTAGAAAAAAAATTTGATGTCAATTCAGATTGGATTAAACCTTTTTATTGCCCAAATCTTGTATTTGAAAATATTTTAGTCAGCTCTCATGAAAAACATGGAGTTGGTTGAAATTTCTTTGTAATTTGTTTTACATACATAAATTCCTTGAAACCAAAGCTGTCTGTAGAAAAGGTGGGTTTTTGTATATTTTCTGTGTGCTGTGATTATAAATTAATTAAAAGATATATTTTTCTTTTTTTATCTATAAAGTGATTTTTTTGTAAAAAAAAAAGCAAAAAATCAAAACCTGAAAAAATGTCCACAGAATTTTGACACAAGACTCTTGATTTGTCCCTAATCAAAAATTTTTTTCCTAAATTTGTAATATTTTTAACTTTCTTTTGCCGCTTCCAAAAAGAGTTTCAAAAACTCCAAATAGTTTTCCTCGTGAGTAGTATATCTCTTACCCAGTTCTAGAGCATGCTGTTGGGTAGATCATATTTTTTTGTTTAATGGATCACACGGAAAAAATGGAAAGGTAACCAGGCGCTTTCTTGGAAAGGCAGTGACTAGTGAAGAGTTGCTTATTATTTTATTCCTGAATGTAGCTCATGTATTGAGGAAGATTTAATGTGATGATGGAAAGAAACAAAAAAGAGGTTTTGTTTGGTTGGTGTTGTTGTTTGCCATAAATAAAGAAAACAGTGAGTGGGTAATCAGATGAGTCTTTCTAACAACTTTAAGAGGGGGATGTCCTCTGATCAAACTGTATTTAGGCTCAGGATGTAGATATAAAAAGACATTTAGTGGCCAGTTGGAAAGAAATCTAATTTGCCCAGTCTGCTGTTTCAGGAATTTAAGTTTAGTATGTGTTGCTTATGTGACTTGACAACATATCAGTAAGTCGTGCTGATGAAGGAGACAGCTTGCCTCTGGACTGGGATGTATATCAGCACCAGTGCATTGGATCAGTATGGAGCACACAGCATGCAGACATAGCACAATCCCCAGCCCGGTGGTAGACAGAAGCTGGCCACTCACTTCTGTTTATCCCGCAGGGACACAAGAGAACAGATTTGTCAGGTTTTATCTCTTTTATTCCAGTAATAACGAGGCCTTAATTGGCAAAATTTTATGTTGGCCCCAGTACATTGATGATCAAAAGTGTGCTTTTTGTTTTTGTTTTTGTTTTCATTTCTTCCCTATTGCTGCTGCATTTCTGCTCTTTGCCTACATTTTTATGAGTAAACTGACTAATGCAAGGCATCCCTCTAGCCTTGATGCCAGCTAATCATGGCCACTTCCATATGGTTAAGCTCTTGTAGCCTCCAGAGCACAGGCTGCGACTAACCTGACTCTGGGTAGCTGTCCCCAGTCTGGGCACGTGCCCTGGCCATGCCTAGGAAGCCCATGGGAAGCAGCTGGTCAAGCAGCCACGATCAAATAAGTGTCGGGGACTGCCTTGAAAATTTTGTATTTTAGAAAACAATAGTTGGGGGTGGACTCATGACCTAGCACTACTTAATTCACTTGCATAGTTGTGGTCTTAATAGTATTTAGGTCAGTATAATGGCTCCATATACATACACATTATTTATTCACTTTTTTCTTTCAAAATGAGCTCCACTGATTTAAGTGGTGTTACTACAGCAGAGCACAATGTTTTTATTAACCTCATTAAACAGGCTTAATATTTGTTTGCAAACAGTCGTTAACTATGGTATATGCAATAGTGTTCTGGAAGTACTGGAAGATTTAAATGTGATAAAATGTTTTAGGAAATGATAGCTACTTTTCTGCACAGCTTCTATTTATAGCTGTGTTTCTCATTGAATGCTGAGGTCATTTTATTGAGAAATCGCTGTCATAGGAAAGCTATTGTCTATTTACAGTTCATTTATTGTCAGAATTTTGTAAAATATTGAAAAATCTGTTTTAGAAAAGTAAGAGTACAAGTACTTAGTAACTTTTGCCAGAGAATACAAATGTAGACAAAAATCCTTGTTTGGTAGTATATTCAGTATTCTGTGTGTCAGAAAAAAAATCATGACAAACATTTTAGGGTGCTGTCTCAGAAATCAAATTCCTTCAAGCTTTAAAATACAGACACTCTCAGCTAACAGTGAAAATTAAGCTTACACAGGGCAGTTGGATAAACTTTTAATAAGTAAATGCATGACAGTGGGCTAATTGAGTAACAAAAATAATATTTCAGTTAACTGTGGAGGAAAAATGTGTTCATTTATACTGGTTCTTATCACAGGTTTTCATTTCTTGTTATTTAGCATCACTGTTGCATGTTTTACAACACCTACAAGTCATCTTCTTAACTCTTTCTTCATATTTTACAGTTGAGCTTCGGCAGAGTTTTATGACTGTTTCACAGATGCAGGATAACACAACCTCAAAAATAGTGAAAATGTATCTGGTTGTGGGTAAATCAAAGTGTCTTACATGAAGCCCAGGAGAGATTCTGCTTCTCGCTATTAATCCTTCAGTACCATTTTGTGTTTCATGGGTTACATACATGAATTAAAGTGCTAGGGGACTTTCCAATGGCAAAATAGTGGTCTCCAACTACCATGACCTCAGGTGTGTGGTAATACCAAATCTTGAGGGCAAGGTCATGAGGTCCTGGTGCCTTCTCTGGATGATGCTTTCAGTTAGGGCTCCTGGAAGTTGCATTGATTTAACACCTTTGGTTGTGTGGACTTGGGAGACAGAACAAACCTGAATGTTTTAGCCATTTCTTTCCCTAAGGGATGTTTTTAGGATTTTATCTGTCAGGGGAGTATCAAGGAGACTTGACTTTACAATTCTGCAAGCACGTATATAAACTACCTGATGGACTCAACCTACAAAAATCTGGATCTGAATCTGATAAACAGACAATAGTCAAATATCAGTTTCCATATTCAGTAGGAGCTGTTTGGCTTGACCCACAAAGAAGTGACTTTTTTTTTTTTTAGAAAATTCAAACTTAATGAAATATATCAGGATTTTGAGCTGAGCTTTGGTTTAGAAGTCAGCATGATATATAAATCACTTACTTTACATTTCTATTGCAATCACTGAGTTCCCTAAAATCCTTCACACTTGGAAAATCACGTGTAATATGCAATTCCATACACATATTTAAAAATAAAAGCATAGTACAAGGTATTGTAAGACTCCTGGTAAAAACCTGAAAAGGGTACTGTATGATTATGTATGATATACCTGTAGATATTGATTTTTAATTTGTTCTTAAATGTATATTGTACACACACCAAAAACTAAATGCATTTTATCAGTAGGTAGGGGGTGTAATGATTAGAGAGAAATGAGTGTGTTCTAAAAAGTTTATCATATTTATCAGTGATACTTAAAAAGGAATAGTTAAATAAATAGCTGTCAAGCTGTCCTGGAGCTTCTTTGGTGTGTGGCTGAAGCCTGTCTAGTTACCACAGCTGTAATTCATGTTCTAAAGAGCATCCTGCCTCTGACATCTTGCCGTAAGGCCCCTGGTGTCCCTGCCTTTCTCTTCTCTCCCTTCAGTGTCGTCTGCGGGGGTGATAGCTCTCAGTTGATGACTACAGGTCATGCAGTCCAGGGTAAGATGAACTCCTACCAAATGATGGCTCATGGATAGCTGTTCCCAAACTGGGGCAGACACAGACTTTACTGCAAGAGATTTCCTTAGATGTCTGTCTCTCAGAGATGACACTTTTTCATCCAGCCACTTTTTCATCCAGCCTACTTCTTGGAAAGAGATGCAAAATTACACGCCAGTGCTGCAGATCTCCCTGCAGACTACCTCGATATGAAAACATTGTCACTTGTGACATTAGCGTAAGCGGCTATTAAATGTTTTAGTCTATGTTATAAAGGTACTTTGGACAGATGTTAGGTTGAGACATCCAGGGAGAAAGATCGTGACGCATTTGGTAACAATGTGGTACCGGTGCCAACAGCTTCCAATAAGCTATGAGGCAGTGCATGTTCCTTCTGAAAAAGCAGCTGTCGCTTTGGCCAAAATTGTTCCTTCCTCTCAACTGCTTTCTGTGTTCGTTAGGCCTGACTCTGACCCTTGCAAACTGACCTTGAAGCTGTCGTTACGGTAATGGATACCTAGCTCTTAGCCTGGTCCTGCAACCATTTGGCATCCTCTCACGAAATTGTCCTAGCCTGGCTCTGTCAGCTGCTGCCTCAAAAGCAATCCTGTCTGCTTATAACTCAAAGTATAACTCTGTCATATATACGCTTAGTGCGGTATGTTTCTTAAAAGGCACTTTAATCGGCTGGCATTTTAGTCTGTAGGCCTCTGGGGTCAGGTTGAAAAATTACACTAATGCTGGACTTACTCTGATATTCTGGGCAGCCTTTGGAATTTTAAATAACTATCCTCAGAAGGCCATACTTTTCAAAAATTATCTTTAAGTCTGCACACAGAATTCTGAGCTCAGTTCAGCTAATAGCACATTGATATGCAGGCTAAAATTTATAAAAATGTAGGGTAAGAATTTCTGAATTTATTGATACAAGCAGTTATTTTAGTTTTCATTATCTAAGTATCTGTCCTGTGGATTGCTAATTATTTGGCTTTGATGTTACTGTAATTCTAATATTTGCATCTGAATTAACTGTTTTGCATTTTTGCCTTTATTTATTTATTTATTTATTTATTTATTTTAGATGAGTTCTTACTCATATATGTGGGATTACTCTTAAACCCATATGGAAAATGATCCCTTTCTAATGTGGAATTAGGCAAAGTGAAAGATATTACTCCATTTTTTCCAAACAGTGGCATTCCTTAATTGGTTCCCATAAATGTATATAAAGAAAAAAAAAGATTAACACCCTCTTTGTCTTGAAAAAGTAATTTCTGATTTGTGTGAGTATTTTATATGTAGTTTCTCCAGTATTTGTTCCTTCTCCTGGTTCCCTACCTTGTCCTGTTACTGATTCTCATTACACTGTGATCCTCATGCCCTCCAGCCTATGTTTTACTGCTTCTTCTGCTGTGACCTCTTCTACTGCCCAAGTATTGCTGAACCTTGCTCATCCAGCCCAACCCCAACCTTCTCTGGTCCTCTCCCTCCTCCTCCTGTCTGAGCCTGCTCTTGCCCTCAGACTCTTTCCAAACCACAGATTGTAGTGGGCATCCAGCCATGGAATGGGACCAGCTTTTGGGCACAAAGTAAACCCTACTGCTTCCAGTCAGGGACTGCAACCCGTTAGCCATCTGTTCAGCTGGGATCTGTTATGTTTATTAGGCATAAAGGCTATCCAGAGGTAGTTTTTAGCAAGACCTTGAGCAACTGTACCTTTCTAGTTTATCTGAACTGTTTCTTGTTGATGGCCTTAGAGGCATGTTAGATCTAACCTTCTTTATATTGAAATCAAATTTTGAAAAGCTGAAAACAGTTCCCAGCTCACAGCACATCTTATTCAGTTTGACTGAAGTGGTTCTCCTCTGGGAGGGGGTCTTTTGAGCCAGAGGGAAAGGAAGAATGAGCTCAATATATTCCTTGTTCTAACAGCTGCCACCAAATCTATTTATCTTCCCTCCAAGGAACCAAGAGTCCAGATCCATTTACACTGCACACCCTGATGAGACAGTGTGACATCTTCCATCATAGGTGTTGAGGCTGTGGTTCCAGTCTCTCTTTCTTTATCACGTTTAATGAAGAATGCCAAAACAGATGTGTTTCACTGTTGTGCTTTCAGGAACAGAATGAACTAAAAGCTTAAGATGGCTGCTACAGTGATATCTTGTAGCATGCCATGTACCTGGATTGTGAGAAAAAAAGAGATTCTCTGGCTTCTCAGGTAAGTCACAGAGTCTTTTCTGAGTGCTCCAGCAAGCTCTAGGAAGAAAGTTTAACAACTATTCATCTATTCTGTGTTGGAAAAACCTTATTAATTTTGAAATGTGTCCAGCCCTTTCCCAGTTAGCAAAGATTTTCTAGAATGCTTCTTTGGTTCCTTCTAAGGTCATGTGTCTTATTTTCAGATTGACAGCAAACTGTGCCTGGCAGTGACATCTGCAAGCTATTCTTTCTGGGACTGAATGGTTGCTTTTGTGCTAGATGTGTGATGCATAATACAGCAGTTCTGCTCTTTGACTAGAAGGAGGGCAGGGCTTGCTTCAGAGGGTTTGTTTTATCCCTGTCCTGGTCTAAAATCATTGACTCCTTAGGAACTGGGTGACTTTTTTTTGGTTGCTAGATGAGGTAGATAACAGTCCTCATTCTTTACAGGGGTCTTTTGGTGCAAATATGCTCCAAATAATGCAAATAAGAAAGTAAAGATAATATTTTATATTATCAACAAAACATCAGAAGGAAAAAGATTATATCTATAATATCTATAATATTACAGATAATATCTATAAACATGTAGTTGTATAGAAGATGTAAATGAGCTAGAAAGCTCTATGTCTTTTGATACTTATACACCTGTTTTGAGAGTTATGGTCCTCCGTGTGTTGGAGTCCTGGTGAGGATGGAGTCCTAGTGTCAGAATATTCTGCTTGATTAGTTGTCCATTTTTTTTTGATAAAAAAAAAAAAAAAAGTCATTTCATTACCTTTCTCTTCCTCTTGGGAATTACACATACAGTTTTTGCGAACTGCAAATGTGATTGTTATCCAACAGAATCAGATCTTGAATAATGAAATAGTGTATTACTTGTTTTCATCATGTTAAGTGATCCATCTCAATTCTTCACTTAGATGAAGAATGATCTATGCTTTCTCACACTTTCCTCCCTCCCAGAGTTTAACACAGGATTTCAATGTCACAGGAAGAAAATAACAGCATTACAACCAAGCAAAAAGAATCTACGTTATCATATATCATTCTCAGTAGCATCACACTTTCACCTTTTTCAAAATTAGATGATGGATTAATAAATTGGTATTTGTTCCAATCATAATGGAAAACTATGACTTCTTAACATACTCATGCCCTCCCTATAATTGAAATTTGCAAATATTAATGAGATTATACCACTGTTCTGCCAACAAATGTTATCAACTGAGTATATTTATGCAGAGGTCTTGGGATTTCTTTAGAGAGATTTTGCATTGTCACTCTGAAAATGTCATTATAATTCTAACAGATCCTGACTACCTTTTTTAATTAACTCAAGCCCTCTCAAACTTTATATAACATGTCACAAAGTATAAAGTATAAAGCTCTTGCACATGAAGCAGACAGTGAGAATGCACACTGACATGACTGTTGCTTATGAAGAGTTACAACTATCTGGAGCCTTACAGTTGCTTCCCTAGCTGACAATAAATGAAAGACAGATAATCTAGATCTATTCCACAAGTAACTTGTTCCTGAGTGAATATATGTCTCTCTTGGGCAGAGGTCAGAAACCACCCAGTTCTATCTCTGGGAGACATAGCTCAAAGCTCCTACCTAGTTCCTATGTGGCAGCTTTGCAATAAAAGGTGACTCTGCAGTTAACAAACTCAGTTACTCACGCAGAGCTGATGGAAGAAGATTGCTCCCTTTACACAGAGCCTTGCATAGCCAGAACTAACACTTTAATAGAAGAAATGGGAAGATTGTATATAATAGAGCCACTCAGTGACACTTGCCATACAAATCTCATCTTTGGGATGGTTCTGACCACTTTAGCTATGTTTAATAACTGTGGGGAGGCTAACCTTGGTTTTGAAGGGGTTATAAGGTTCTGAAAATATCCCTTAACTGCAATTTCCAGAATGGACCTATTGCTGTAGGTACCCAGAAAGTTCAATGAAAATTGTTTCCTTTTTTACCTAAAATAATCAAATAATCACATTAATCATTTAAAAAAAAAAAAAAAAAAGTCTTAGATATTTTTAATGCTTGTGGAAATTTCCAGGGCTGGAAAGCTGAAAAAGGTAAATGCAAAACCATTGCCCAAATAAAACTTTCTTACAATGGATTTGCTCATCCCAGTGACTTTTGGCTGAGACACAGCATTTCAAAAAGTATATGCTGCAAGATTTTTTTCTAAACCTGTGCATAAATATAGTTCTATATGTGCTTTTGAAAAATACTGAGCATGCAAAGGAATGAGAGGGATCTCTTGTCCTCTATATTTAGCATGAAGGATACCTAATGTGCTTTTTCAGCTTTTCATTGAAGAAGAATGCTATCCTGTGGATTGCTTACAGAAAATGGGGTAGTCCATATCTGAGACAGGCAGTTAAGCGACATTGTGTAATACACAGTCAGCATATTTTAAACTGAGATTTTTTTTTTTCCACTTGTTATCTTCTTCTCATGTTTTCCTTTAAAACAACATCACCAGATAACCTTGGAAAAATCCTACTGAAAGCCCATTCAGTGAGAGGAAATTAAAGCTGTCATTGTGCAAAAATGTAAACTTAGTAAAAATAACTTTCATTGAAAGTATTGTCTCCTGATTTTCTGTGTCATGTGTTTTGGAAAAGGTCAAACTAGATTATCATATTGTTTCCTCCTGACCTTAGAATCTATGTCAGCACATTTTATTTTTTATTGAAACCTGGCAATGATATTTCTCTGGTGCTTGTGTGAAGGTACTGTCTTTTCTTTTGAAATAAAAACAAGGAAAAAAAAAGTCTCTAGCTGTGACCATGACATTTTTTATTTTTTTTTTATTCTTA
>VXAL01017267.1:104685-128480 GCA_013399475.1 Chauna torquata
TTTTTTTTTTTTTTTTTTTTGTAGAGAGTGATTGGCACTTGGATTTTACTACTCGACATAGTCTAATTTTAGGTGTGAATAGTCACATTGCAAAGCTCTTTGTATCTGCATTGGGCCTGAATTTGCTTTTGTAATGTGCAAGAATCCTGGCTCCATTTCTAGCTACCTGAACCCTGTTACAAAACTAAGCTATTCCAGATCTTTTTCCAATTAATTGCAAAAGAACTTCTGTGTTATAGGAGACTTTCTGAAGTAATGTGAGATAAAAAGAATTTAAATAAGGAGAGATTCAGAAAATGATCAGTATCCTATCATTCAAATAATTTTCCTGGATTATATTCATTTGAAATAAATAAATAGGGAAATAATTCATTGAATACATTAAAAAAATGATTGTAGAAACCATTTCAGTTGATTTCTCTGTCACATTCCAAGATCCTGTGTGTTTTTTTGTTTTGTTTTGTTTTGTTTGTTTTGTTTTGTTTTTCTTTTGGGTAAGCTTTATATTTTAGTTCAATTATTCTACAGATTAAAAAATGCTATTGTAATGTTCAGTGAAGTATCAGATCAGGGGAAAAGGTGAGATTCTCTCCAAAGAGCATCTTCATAAGGTACGGTTCACTGTGAGCTTATAAAAATAGCTGTTCTTTGTTTTCAATTGATCATGTATTCATAAAATGATCACGTGTTTTTCGTAAGAGCGTGTCCATGGGCTTTGCCAGTGTGAGCATCCTTACATGACATTAAATTCTTAGTCACATTTTTCAGTCTTTTCCTTTCTTTACGTATATAATCCAACTCATGTATGGGGATATATTGTATTTAAATATGGACTGAGTTTTGGAAAGATGTTCAACTACTATTACTTTAATATTTAATACTAATTTTTAAAAAAAAGGGTTTTTTTTTAACTATTTCTAGAGTATAAATTGGAACAAAATCTTTTAGACTTTTCTATCATTAAATCTCATTACTTTGTAGATTAACAAATCAGGTTTTCATATAGCTGAATTATTCAATTTATTTTACTCCCTTTTATATATCTGTGCATTTTCCTTTTTCAAAGTGTGCTATTCCAATAATTTATAAAGAGGCATAAGATACCTAATGGTACTGAAAGTGTTCAAATACTCCATAAAAAAGGCTACCACTCCACTAGCAGGAGGGAAATGTCTGTACTAGTACTGGTCGCCAGCTTCTGTCATTTTTTAGTACGACTGAAACCACAGGCTTCTCTCTGACAAGATAAACACTTTCACAAAACTTTCTCATCTCTTAGCTCGCACACCTACCTGTTCACTAGTGACTGCAACAAAGGAATTTTACTGAACAGTATGCTATAATTAGACCAAATTATAATCCTTTTCTAAACAAGGAACCTGCTTTTCTGGGTATTCTTTCACAACATGAATTTAAAAAAAAAAATATTTAAAAAAAAAACATGGGGAAAAATAAATAACTTTATCATATCCAATCTAAGAACTCTTCAGGTAATTTCCTGCATCTAACATGAGAGAACTGTTTCCTTTTTTTTTTAGTTCAAGTTGGCTACTCCATAGTATTAGCTTCTTAAAGAGGGGAAAATTGCTAGAAGAAGAGGAATCTGCATATTCCACTGCCAGAAAGATGTGAGGAGCATGATCCCATCATTAGAGCATTGCTATTGCTAAACGTGGAACCCTTTCCATGCTTTAGGAGGACACTGAGATCTAAAAATTTGACCTGCCATATAAAATGTCAGTTACAGCCTCTGCAGCATTGGTAACAGTCATTCCATGTATGAGTAAAGGTAAAGTCCAGGGCAAGATGCACAGGCTTCTTTATAAGTTTTTGGAAGAATCTGACCCCATATTGAAGTTTTTATTCTGATTACATTGAAAATTGAAGTTGCAGGGTGGGGGGAGGAAGGTATAACCGCAAGAGTGAAGCTGTTAAGTTGCTGCTGATAGTGTTCATACTCACAATAGAGAAGTGTGTCCACAGGTACCTTCATGCTGTGCCCTGTTGCCACGCTTTTGAATGCTGCATGAGACAAAGCATGTACTGAGTGGTAAGCCCTGCCTGTGCTCACTGTCCTTGAGGATGAAAGCAGAAAAAGTGCATCCCTCTGCAGACAACCATTTTCCAACAACACCCTATGCATATCACTTCTTTCTAGTTCCTTGCTGCTCTTCAGGGAGGAGGATGGAGGATGTCCTGTATCAGCACAGAAATGACCATGATCTGGGGAGGACCTGTGGTGGACACTGTTCTCCGTGGTATAAATTGGGATGTATACGGTCAAGGAAAAAAATGGAAATGCTCTGAGGATGGTGGGATGAGCTGCAAAAGGGTTTCAACTCATAGTAACTGGCAGTGATCCTTTTGGTTCAAAATTAGCATGTGTGGCTAGGTGGCCCAGTAGGTACTAACTGTCTAACTGTAATTTTCCAAGCAAAGTTTGAGGCTGGGTTAAAAGAGAGGCGTAGGAACAGGCATCACATTTGCGATCTGCTAGTGTTAGCTGCAGGATTTTCACCACTATCTCAGAAGAATCAGTGGCACAGCAGGGAACGAGTGTTCATGTGTAACTAAGCAGTAAACCTAGTTGAGGGCTGCAATACCCGCCCTACCAGTAATTATACCTTCCTTTGAAAACAGGCATCTCCCTGCCCATTCCACCCAGTGCCTGTGATCTGAGACAAATCCCATGTTGGGTGGGAACGTTGGAACACAGCAGGCTTTCTGTGGTGTTGGCTCTCCCATACGTGGACTGGTGTGACACGAGCTGTGCTCCCAGCAGGACTGCAGTGCAGGCATCCCTTTGAGATTCCCAGGTAGGGGAAGTTTGCAACAGCTGCCTTAGTGGCTAATTAGCCCTATTCATTCTTTGATATGTGGTTCAGTCACTAGATGATGAAAAATCTTGTTTACATATTTTCCACCTGTGGCCTGTTTTTCTATCAGCCGAGGATTTCTGAAAATATAACACAATGCCAGGCTTTCCCAGAGTGATATTATGTTTCAACTGGTACTATTTAAAGGACTCTGATTTTGTACTATTATGATCCAAACCAGATGCCTCCCAATTTTTTATTTTTTTAAATTATATTAAGTTGTCACCTTGCTTTTCCTTAAGTCTTCTTTCCCAGGAGGAAATCAGAGTAGTCCAGTGCACTAGAAGAAGAAATAAAAGTATATCAGTCTGATGGAAGTGACTTTTTCTTTCTATTGACACTGAATATGAAGAGCAGATATTTGGTATTTCTTTGTTCTTTGTTTTCATTTAAAAAAAAAAAAAAGAAGGAGAGGAGATTAAAGGACTAGGAAAACTTATAAGTTTCTCATTCTCTTGATGGCATTTATACTACGCTGGTATAAAATGCTCTGAGATCTTAAACTCAGAAAATGGCCAAGACAGTCAAGGCGCCAGGTGAGTCTTTCCTTGCTTTGCAATACTTTGGACTTTAATTTCCTTTACATATTTATAACTCTTCTACAATTGCGCACAAGTAATTGATATTCCTACTAAATTCTGGCAGTATGTAGATTTGCCTAGTATGTTGACACTTCAGTTTGTGAAGGTAAAAATAAAAAGAAGTAGGAAAAGACAGGAAATTGCTTTTGTGAGGCGTTAAAGCATTCTAAAATCCAAAGTCAAACCATCCTCACAATGGCAGTGTTTCTTCTAGTCACTTACACACTACTGCACTCTCACATGACAGTGAGCTGCCATTTTTCACAAAAGCTTAACTTGCCATGCATGTGAAAAATAAAATATATATTAAAAAAAAAACAAAATATCCTTTCTTTCCTATACTGGTCTTCCTCACCCACTGCAATAACTACTGCACTGTCTTTCCTCCTGTGCTATGTCTGCAAACAGTGCTGATGTTTATGTCACTGGGAATGAATGAAATCCCAGCTTGTCCCTACAGATGATTGCTGCTGCTCTTCAGCATTTCGTACTTTGCTGCACAGCTCATAGTGTCATATGCCACTGCCCCTGTGACTGTCTGCAGCCTGCAAAGTGACTGTTACAGTTTTGTTGTTGACATACTCACTCTTTCTGGCATGGAAAGTGTATACCATTGGCATTTAAACTAGGGGACCAGATAATTTTTCTGGCTCAGAAGCTAGAGGTGAAAATCTTCTCTTGGCCACAGACTGAGGGCAGACCTGAATGCAGAGCAGCACGTCATCTAGCACTAAGCCACAGAACAACTTGTCTCTCTGACCACCAGCCGCACAATGTTTACAGCTAACCAGACAGCATAAGATCATCTGCTATGGGTCTACATCTGGCCAGAATAAGCTATTTCCATATAATTATTAGCTGCAGCTTCTGGATAGTAATGGCCTTGTTCTCTTGTTTATCCTAGAAAATCCTGAAAATACCTCTTTTCTTTAGTTGTGGAGTCCTTGCTGGTTATCCCATGCCTGCAAAATGATAGTATGATGGGACACTTGTGGTTTTGCACCACAGCAGCCTGGAAGTGAGTTTGTCCTGCATACAAGCCCACACTCCTGGTTATGTTTCTGTATGGACAGCAGCATGGGTGAACTCTGGGAGTGGGGGACATTCTTTGCCTCAGTGCCAATGGATGTGTACCAGGAGAAAGAGACGAGGGACCTAATTAGCCTCAGAATTCCTTCCAAGTTTATGTTTGAGCCTGTCACACATGAGTGACTAATTTCTTAGAAACTAGTTTTTAACTTTTAGAATGTCTATAGCAGAGCATAGTTCCCCAAGAAACCCATTAGTTGACTTTAAATATCTAAACATATTTTTGAATAATTTCATTTGTCTACAGATCCTCTTAAACACAGGCATGAGGGTTTCTTTAAAAAGAAAAAAAAAAGTATTAATTTTGTAATTCATGTATAACTTTCCATAATCATGTAAATGTACATTCTAATTAAAAGTGTAGAAACTAAATTATTCTGTTAATCCGTGACATACTATTAAATCTGATACTTTAACCGTGATGAACTATAATTAGATGAAGTATAATTAGATCAAAATACTGTCCTGAACATTTGGTATAAAAGGGAAAAATATATGGCTGCTTACATATGCACCATTATGATAAATTCATTACAAAAGAACATAAGCTAGTGTATTCTAGGTTGGTTTAGTGGTCTTGCTCAGAACATGGCAGGAGTAATTTAAAAGGAGTTCTCTATCAGTTTTATCTGCATTATACATAATGAAACTGTCAAATTGAATCATTAGTAGACTAATTTTGGTTCTCTTAACAATCCTTTTTGTATTGTGTAATCTATTCTTTTTTTTTTTTTTTTTTTTTTTTTTTTACAATGATGGGGGATGTATATAATTGTTGGTTGCATTAACAGCTTGTCTGTATAAAAGGAGAACAGATTTCAGAAATAGCCACTGCTTTTGGTTGCGCTGCTTGAGAAACCCTTTTTTAGTCATCCAAAACCAGAAGAAAATAAAATAAGGGATCATGACGTCAAACTAGTAACTCGCCTTTTAACCAGGCTATAAGCAAGTAGGCAGCCATATAACAAACGGCAAATACTTTGCTTTCAGCCCTCTTATGTGGATGCATTATGATTCAGACTTCAATTACATGAGCACATTGTACTTTTTCAGATGGAATCTTGACTCATTTGGTACAATGATTAGAATAAGCTCTCTAATGAGCAACATTTAAATGTTTTCTTCTTTTTATTGTTTACTGAGTAAACCCATGCTTCATTCACTTCATACTGTCAGAACCTTATTTTGAAGACAGAAATTCTGATTTTCTCATTGGCTTTTTTCAGCATTCATCATTATAATATGTAAAAAAAAAAACCACTAATCTAATTATTAATTTTCGTAGACCTTGAAGAGGAAACAGGTTACTATTAGTCCATTTTCAGAGTTCTGAACTGAAACTCAAGTGGATATAAGGATATCAACTCATTGTTACTGCTCAGCTTAAAATTCTGCAATATAGGTATGAAGAGCTCAAAGGGAAAAAGAAAAGAGGTGGAGAAGACAGCTGAATTCTTCTGTATGTAAAAAAAAAAATAAATCTCCTGAAGGAATGTTTTAGGTGTACAAATATTCAGTTCCAGAATATGACTCATTCAAGCAAATTTCTTATGTTTAAAACTAAAACCAAAGAATTGATTTGACTTTGCTAAAAAAAAAAAGAAAGAAAGCTGAGAGCTCTGCTTTTTAAAATAGAGATTTCTGGTAGTCTGTATTGGGAGACTTCTGTAACCTGTGAAGTAGTAACCAACTCAGAAAATGTATGAGAGTAGATAGGGATGTGGCTGGGTAATATATTTTAATATTAAAATAGTAGTTTAATTTCTTTAATTATAGATTGACTCATTTATTTAATTATATGTTTTACTAGAGTCCATAAAAGTCCTAACTAAGAATCATGATCAGATCTGTCAGAGATGTAAAGGTCTATCTGAGATCTATACTGAAGATCTACTATCTTTTCAAAATGTTTGGAATTTAAATCATGGCCCTTTTTTCTTCATATTTGAAAGGTATATTTCATCAATATGCTAGATGTATGAAATACATGTTTTCAATAATTATTTTTAACAACTGTTTCCACGTACATTTTACTAGAAATAGGTGGTATATAGGACTTTTCCAGTGCCAGAAGTTCTTCATTTGAAAGGAGGCTTTGGTTTTATGAATTACATTATTGATTTTCAATTATTACTCAGTTTTGATGCAATTAGAGAATTGAAAAAAAAAAATCCAAGATCTTCTAATCAATTTTTCTGGTGGTACATCTTTTTGTGTGTGTATCTGTGTGTTTGTTTGTTTGTTTGTTTTTCTCATAAGGAACTAAAGAAACAATGCCCTAGTTTGAGATTGTTTGGTTTTCGTTTGGGCATTATTCTGCAACCTTCTCAGCCTCTCATGTCATAGGAAAAATATGCTATGGCACTCTTTATGAGACCAAGGATGTTCAACTCTGGTGTCTAGGCTATTTTTTTGGTTGATTAATTAATATTCTGCATACAGTTTCTCTAAAATTTTAAATGAAAATATTATTCTTTATTTAGACTCCTAGCAAATGTAGTACGGCATGTACATTGCCCTCCAGAAAAGACTTCATTCCTTATTGCAGTTTAATTTTTGAAGTGTTTTCAACTTTGAAGAACAAAGAAATGTCACAAGAAACTAAGGTTACGTATTCAGAGCAATGCTTACCTGTTACAGGATACCAGATGTTTCATGGTAAATTCAACTTAATGTAAAAGACCAAGACTTAAATGAGATACGAGTGGTACATATGGTACAGTAATATGGCAATGTTACCATATAAACTATAATGGATTTGAAGATTCCTGTGACCTTACTGACCACTATGAGGACAGGAGCAATCAAAGTCCTTCAGCACAGATGTGCCCAGGGATATTAAGTGGTGCTCTTGACTTAGAAGGAGAAGGGTTGTTGCGCACTCCTTCCTTTCTATTGAACAGCACAGCTGGCCTGTGCAGATCAGAGCATCTGCTGCTCCCTCTGAAATGCTGCTGCTGCAATCCCTTTACCACAAGCTCTGCATTCTGCTTGATTCCCGTAACTGCCACTTGGATAATATAACTGAAAATTACCCCAGCACAAGATAGAAACTACGTGATGCAATCCATAATATCACATTTACAGTTTTAAAATCCAACAAGATCATCGTATAAGTAGAGCTGGGATTAAAAAATACAGTTATACAGAAGTGTTTCATCTTGTGTTTTAGAAGACAGCAGAGGATAGGTATGCCCTCAATGAAATGGTTCTCTGTCTTTTGTCTTATGAAATATAAATACTCAGCAATACAACTGCAAGAGATGATGATCAATATATTTATATTCGGAGGTTTGTTGTTGTTGTTGTTATTGTGGTAGGGTTTTTTTTTTTTTTTTCTCTGTTGTATGATATGAGTAGTAAGAAAGAATTTGTGGAAGGATCCAGGGGTCATTAACCAAGAACTAAAGGATTCACTTGGATTTGGTTCTGGTGATGTGATTTTGACAGAAGGTGCTTCTGATACGTTTTCAGGACTGTAAAATGCCAGCCAGGCTGAACTGTGGGTGTAGTGCATATCTGTGAATTATATAGTTGTGCAAATCAGGATAACTGGGAAACCCATGAAAATAGAGGCCGAGGCCTTGGCTTCTTCCAAATTCTCAAAGTGTTTTGGCCAGTAGTTTTCAGCTGATCTCTGCAGGAGACCTGGTTCCTCCACCCTGTTGTGCTGCCATGCCATAGTTAGTCCAGGCAGCTGAAGTCTTCCTGGTCATACTGGAGCCAGAAAGATCAATTATCATGAAGAAATCTGAAAAATGTTCCTGGAGACTAGGGCTGCAAGCTCGTTGATGCCTGAATTTTCAGCACTACCAACACACTCATTTTATCTGAGTCAGCCTCCAAATGCCGAGTGTTGGTGTTAAATCAGCATTGCATAATCCTAGGGAATCTCAGTGCCTCATCTGCTTTAGCACAGACAACTGGATGACTTGGTCCTTATCCGTTGCATGCCCTTCACAGAGGGCTCTGAGGAGGCAGTGATTTGACGACAGCATCTCACTGAGAAAAAGAGTTTGAAGACAGAGTCTTGTCATAAGAAAAAAGGGTAAGGTAAGAAAGGTGGGAGGCCATTATGTGGCAGGGCAGCACACCTTACCACCAGCTAATCACTTCCCTCTTCGGAGACTGAAACAAGCAGAAAATAATATCACTCAGAAATGTAACATTGCACTTGCCTGGGCTGGTAGTGTTTTTTTGTCCCTGAGGTAGGCAGTTGTAAACCTCTGATGTTTGGAGGAAGAATAGGGGGCTCAATGCCACCTCATGCTGCAGCCTACTCCAGCCCTAGCTACAGCAAGGCAGGATTATCTGCAGGCTGAAGGGTTAGTGGGGGAAGAAGAGATCCCTGCCCCAGTGCACAGTCTCCCCAAGCTCTAATGACACCTGTCCAAGAGATTTAATGGCACCATGCTCCCTGACGATATTGTATTTTTTTTTTTTTTAATATCAAGATTTTGAGAAACTCGAATATGTTACCCATCATTACTACCTACTGGCTGTAGATGCTGACTGAACATCCTCAAAGCAATTTTTGGACTCAGAAAAGCCAAAAAAAGTGTTTACTGCAGTATGTTGTCCTTTGGAAGGATCATTCATTCAGTGCCAGTGTCATGGATCTTCCTCTAGCCTCACACTGTCAGGAGAGTAACAGAGGGAGCGATATATTCCTCCAACATGGATATAAGGACTTTATGCCATCAACCTCTGATATAGTTACTGAGGTAGCTGAGTCTCTTGAAAACTCCAGCCTCTCGGCAGGAATAGTAACTGCAAAGGGTCTGGTCCAGACCTGCTGAGGCTGTGCAGAGCCGCCCTGTAGAACACCACATAGCATCTCACTGGAGAGCTTGACTTTTCAGCAGTGTGGTGGTCACACAGGGCCTCTCATCCAGGTCACAGAGCCTGCATGACTGACATTGGAAGTAATCTGTCAGAGCACGACTCTGCAAAGGGAAACCGACTCTGCTGGAGTCCCTGATGGGTCTGAAGCCAGCTGTACAATTTGGGGATGCCTGTCACAAGATATAACGTTCAAAAGGATCAGTTCCAGCTCTCTGACGCACCTCTCTCCTCCTCTTCTATTTAGGAGAGAATATAATTATCTGGGTCATATGTTACCATTGTGTATTGGAAATGGACTGAGATGGTTAGATTCTTCTGACATATACCCTGTGTCTGACCCTGTTTAAGGGTTTGACCATTTCCTTCCCTTTCTAATATATCAATCCTGACAGAGAGGTTACAGGAAGTGAATGACTGTGCTGTGGACCAGACTGTCTTTTTCAGACTGGAACCAGAAGGGATAGTCAGTCAATACTTTTTAGGTGGCATAAGTATTAGCTGATATCACTGTAACACCAGCTTATATAAAATAACCTCTTTTAAACTTTACAGTAAAGGAAATGTCTGTAAATAAACACTGAAGGAGAGTATCTCTCTTTAGAACTTTATGCATTAGCTTGGATCTTGTGCCGTCTATTACAAGTGCCCCAATCTCTAAAGTCCCAGTAGATATATCACTGTTCATTAAGAAAAATTGGATTTGTTCTTTGATAATGAGGCAAATAATCTTAAAATGGAAAAACATCAGCTTTTCACATCACAAGCCCCTACATGATACTACTTTGTTATCATGAAGAAAGCACTATAGACTAACGTCTTAAGAAGATGTAAAACAAAATTTGACTTCAGCTTTGGAAGTTTCATAAAAGTAATTCACTTTTTTTTTTTTTTTTTTTTTTGAATGATGCCAACTCTAAGAATTTTGCAAGTTGCTTTAATGAAAACTGTGATCATTGTATTATATTGTGTATTCAGTAAGAGTAGTGGAACACTGTGTATTAGAATGAGTAACTGGAATGAAGAGTGAATGAAGGCTGGAAGAGACATTTATACAGTCCACAAATGCATTGTGAAAGTACTTAATCTGAAGCAAACACAATTGTATATGTTCTTATTATGTATTCTTTCAGATTTAGCTATGACAGAGAATCTTACAGAGCATTCTAACATATTAGACAAAATTGAGTATATTGCCTCGTTTCATCCAAATTTTAAGTAGGTATACCTTGTTTTTTGTTTTTTGTTTTTGTTTGTTTGTTTGGTTGGTTGGTTGTTTAGGAAAATTTTTCCCAGTGAATGCAGAAACTATCATGAGGTGGTACACCGTGCTACCACTTCTTTGGGGCAAATAGCTGAATGTGAATGGCAATTTATTTTTTCTCTCTAAGTTTGCTTAATGATGTTATTCATAGAGAGATTATTTGTCACAGTGTGAGACTGCCTGCTCCAGAGGAACTCAGCAGGGGCTGGGAGCTGCAGCCTCTCTCAGGTCACTCTGCTGTGAGGGAACAGCTTGTATGCCTATAAGAACTCGCTTGAACCCATCCCTCTCCACAAAGAAATATCACCCTTCTGTTCCCTCTGTCATTTTTTTCTCTTTCAATACCAGGTAACATCTCAAATATCCCCAAAGAAATAGTAAATGTACTTCTAGACACTGATGTGTCCACCCAAATACGGATTTTATAAGTGGAAAGAGTGTTCTTCCTGAACATGTAAAGCAGTTCTTTGACACTTTAATCTATGTCCATCAACAGATACCAAAAATATTGAGGAAGAAGAAACTTTTGAGACAAAAGTGCCATCCTAGAAGTTGAAAGTGATTACTTACATTATTGAACAAAGTCTGCAGCTTGTCCGTAAAATAAAAAATAAAAAGTAAAAAAAAAAAATTTAAAAAGTATATCTATATATATAAAAGTTTTCAGTGTCTTTCCAGTTATCTGTCTTGCATATCTAGACACAGTGGCTGTGCATGTATGTGGCTACTATATGATGCTGTCTGACACCAATATTACTTGGACTGTTAAGACCAAACACCTGTCTTTGGCATGTCTATATTTTCAATTAATTTCTCAAATTCCTCTGATTATTAACTCACACAGCTTTTTATCTGTGGTCTTTTGTAAAAATAGATGGAAGCTATAGGCTTGTTTTCACTGCTTTTTTGTTGTTGTTGTTCGTTCATTTTTTTTTTCTGCCAGAGGTACCAGAATATTATTAAAGGATTAGATAAATGTTTCCTCCACCATTATAGAATAAATTGTACTTGGCTCAGTAGTTCATTTTATAAAGTGGATATTGTAATATGTTCATTTAGTACTTCCTAATGACTTTGGAGAGCCCGCAAACATAATTCTTTTTTAGGAAGAGCTGCAGTAATGTCTGAAATGCAAAACTAGAGTCTAGTTGGGAAAAGCAAAAATCTCTCTCACTCTTCTGCCTTGTGTAGTCCTGTGGAATTTAACACCTCTGTGTAATACTCCTCCTTCTTCTCTGCTTTCTTTAATTAGTGCCCCTGTGTACTTATTGAAATCTTCAGCAACAAAATATTGTTAAGTGCACAGAAGTGAACAACCGCCTTAGCAAGAGGTTATAAAATTTTGCTTTTGAAAATTACACTTCAGGGTCATTGTGGCTATGGATTTCTGAAAGATGTTAATTTAGGTGGAAATAACCTAGACATTCATACAGGGAGAGGCAGAGGGACTGGGTAGTGGACAGTTTTTTGAAAGCAAGGAATCAAGAGTTCTTTTAGACCTATGGCTTCGCTTGTAGTGTTGCTTCGTTAAGATGAATGGGAGTTGTATGGGTTCAATGACTTTGAAAATGAGGTTATATAAACTCTGTACAGAGTAGTTTTCTTTCATGACCTCATCACCAATGCCATGCAGAAGCCACATGTGTCAAAGAGATTATAGTTTCCTCTCTTCTAATTCTTTGTGCCTCCCAACCTTTCTTGAACTCTGGAGTACGCCTGTTGTCTTGAACTGCATTCTTCCCACATGCCTCACAAGATTAATTATGCAGCTAAATTTAGGCAGAAACATACCTTGTGTTGTTGTTGTTTGTTTGTTTGTTTGTTTGTTTCTGGGGCAGGGAATCTGTAATTTATGCTGTTCAGCACTGAACTTGAGCACTGAAGTTGTCAATAATTTTGTTGTAGAGTTTTGTGTAGAGTTGCAGAAAGCCATGCTTCTCCCTCCCCTCTCTGTGTGAAAAAAAGTGGCAAATTAACTGTTTTTCTAGCACTGAGTTGTTGGGGAGGGTGACTTCCTTTATTCATTTATTTGAGGGCTTTTTGTCAAGAATTGATAATTTAGATTCTCTTTAACTTGCTGCTTAAAATTGGATGCTCATTTCTCTATATCACAAGGTTTGCCCAAAACAACGGATAACTAGCCGTAGATATTCAGGTCCGTTATAGATCATGGACATATATATGCATGTATGTATTTGTTACTTGTGGAAAATAAAATTCTAATAGTGATTATTTCACAGTGGTTTTACACAATTAAATTTAACAATGGTAGTCCAATAGAGAAGCCTTAATAATTAAATAAACTTTTGAAGAATAAAAATCTTGGCTTATCCTAATTCTGGTAGTGCTGTAGACCAACTTAGGTAGTAAAGAGTGAGCTAAGTCTGTCTATATTTTCATCCCTAGCAGAATTATTTACTTAAGTTCCAGTCAATTACATCTATGCAATTCCATTGCAGTCCTAATCTAAAGACAGTGGGGTGGCCCAGCACTATCTGGGGTTTAATTTTGCCTTCAGAATCTTTATTACTGGTGATGATGTGTGGAAAGGAAAGATTACAGCTTGGCTTTCAGAAGCCAGGATGTTTGTTTGGCCGATGCTTAGGAACAAAAACAAACAAAGCCTTTGCAAACTATTAACAGATGAAGTGGAAGTCTCTTAAAAATAACAAATATGGGTGTCTACTCAAAAATTCATTTTTAGAATATATCATCAGTTTAACTTGTAGGTAAGGCAGAGTTTGTGTCTGCAAAATGATTATAAAATACTAATTTAAAGGGATAGATCATATTAAACAAAACAGCTTGCGCTTAGTGTTATCGTGTTCTTCACTGAACTTAGTGGTAAGACCTTAGCTGAGAATTAGATGAACAGTGAATAATTTGTGACAGGCACTTTTTCTAACAAAAGATGAATTCATTTTCCTGAGGAAGTTACCTACCTTTAAACCAAAGCTGAAGTTCTACTCTACTGAGGTTGGACCACTACACTTAAATCATGCCCTTAGCTACTCAGAGGACACTGCAATAGTCACTGATGATAGTTAGGTGTGATTCTGTTAGACCCTCATAGGTCCTCTTAAAACAAACAAACAAACAAACAAACAAACAAAAGTTTCTGAGAACAAAATGCCCAACTGCATGCACAGTGATCAGACTTCTGAAGAAATGTATTGTTTAACTGCATAGTGTTCATTAAGATTGGCAAAAATGCATATGATAAAGTTAAACTAACCTCTTGGTATCCCTCTAATGACTTACAGTAAATATATCCTCCGGAAACTCTGAGCCAAGACAGAAAAAGTGTGTGCACTCCTCAAACTTTACTGATTTGTAAAGCACTTCCATCACTGACTTCTTCATGTTCTATGCCTGAACAGTATGAGTTCTGTGTACTGACCACCCTCCCCCTTCTATTTCAGGTACTCTTATAGTCTACTCACCATTTTTTGTTGCTTGTTTTCTTCCCCTAGAGGTGTTGACTGTATTCTGCTTCTCAGTGCTTTCCATAGCAGTTCTCCCCTTTCTACTGTTTGATGTATCATTATACAGTCTGTGCCCACTTTTCTTACCAATCCCTCTTTCCCTATATTAGTATTCTCTGTTTCTCTTTAACCAATGTCTCTTCTCCTGCTTACCTCATGTCAAGACTCATCATTGCTCTTCTCACACACCTAGAGCTTTGGTCCCCACTGCCAGGCATGCTGGGTTCTTTGTTCTTTCTCCATGGAATGTGCACGGGTCTCCATGGAAGGAGATGTTCTTCTCTCTTCTGTGGTTCTGTCAGATTCTTTCCACTCTCTTCTCCTCTTTGTAATTTTACTCTCTCCTTGTTCAGAATGTCAGCCTATAAAAATCTACTGGGAAAACGGCTAAAGCCAAGGTGGGAGCATTGTTTTGCTGCAAGATATTAATTTATATTATCAACCCTATTCTTTGACTTGCAGGTAATTGTAAAGGTTCTTGTAGCTGCTTAAGTAAATAGATGGCAAAGGTTTAACGTGTGATATATTTTTTATTTTCTTGTTTTACTTTTTTTTTTCCCCTGAAAAATCAGTATACTTCTGCCATTTGAATGCTGTCCAGAATTTAGAACATTGATCACGTAAGGTATGCAAAACTGTTACAGACAAAGAAATGTATTAGGCTGAACCAATGACCTTATAAGTATGGTTGGATGGTGCACAAAGTTAAATCTTGCTGTCTGAATGCCTCCATTCATGGGTGAATAGTTGCAAGTACCTTGAGTTGAAAGATGCTGTTCTCCTTAGTTTTTATAGGTAATTATGATTATCTACCGAAGTTTACTTTTCACAGGTGGATTTATGAACCTTGCTCAGATTACCTTCTCACTCTCCGTGATCAAGTCCATCTTTCCATTCATTGTTGCCTTTTGTCTTGTGACGTACAATAGGATTGAGATTCATCTCACCTGACTTTCAGCATCTACAGTATCTCAGTTAGATGGCCTTTTTATTCAAAGGAAAGACAGACATTTTTAGGGTATGAATCATTTGACCTGTTTCAAATGTCTACTTTAGGAATAGATGAAACATGCCATACAAGTACCTGTTTCTCTCTATGACCTACAAAGAAAACCTAGAGAGACTAGGTCAAATGTAACTTATTATTGTTACATTTATATTTATTCAAATGAGCATTGTTATTTGTATCTTTCCCCACAAATGAACACTGCCTTCTGAGATAGCACACTTTTGTGGAGGGGGTGGGAAAAAGACAGAAAAAGAGTGACAGGATAAAGCAGAAGAACAATTGTAAGAATTGCTTGAATTCCAAAGTAAAATTTATATTGATACCTTAAAACAAAATCTAATACAACAAAGCTGAAATAATTTCCAGTGACTCTTACTAAAACAAGCAGACCTTAAAATGGAATAAAATGTCTCTTGCTGTTTCTTCTCTTAGACCAGGTGTGCCCTTAAAACAGTTTGTTGAAATAGCTGGGCTGAGGAGAGGTGAGATATTTTCACTCTCCTAACTGACATAAATATGATAGCAGCTCCCTGGATGTATAAATGCTTGTAAAACAAACAAACAAACAAAATCAAACCAACCAACCAACCAAACAGAAAGATCATTTTGCAAGTACAGTGTATTCTGTTCCAGGAATGAAACTCTTACCGTTAGTTCTGTCTCCGTTGTTAGGATTTGCCAACGTAACTGTGGTGTATAGCTTTATCAGCAAACCCTTGTAAATCTGCTGAAGGCCTTCCTGCTCTTTGGAAGAATCTGCCTTTGTATTCTTGCTTTTTGGTAACCTTATAAATCATCTTCAATGAACAAACTTTTTTTAAGTGACCACTTGAAAAATATCCCCATATGGTCTTTGGAACAAGTTCATTTGACCTTTTGTTGAAGACCTTTTTTTTTGCTATACAACCAATTTACACTGGTCTCTTGAGTGGTCACTTATCAGGTATGTATATTCATTCAATAAAGATGTGCTGTCTAGCTGAATATGTGCCAAAATTTTATGACTTCCCCTCCTCATTTCAGCCAAACAGTATTAATCCACTCTATAATTTCTGGCATATTGTGTTTTGTCACTATTTATGACCTGACTGTATCCAGACATATGTTATACAGAGCCTCTATCTATTCCTTTTCAGTGGGTGGGAGAAAGTCAATTGTTTATCAGGAAACTGCCATGTTTAATTTTTGAGAGTGTTTAGTTCTAGAATATAGTAGGATTTGCATATCTGAGACATTTATTTTATGCTACCCAGGCAATACGTGGTTCTATAACCTTCTGTAAAGTTTGCAGAAGTTCTTCATAGCATGTAGGGAGGAAGGTGCATGCTACTGTGTGAGCTGGACAGGAGGTGGCTCAGCATCCCTAACATCAGCACAATTTTCACACTGTTTTGAGTACACTTGCTTTAAATACAGAGTACAGGGGGGTGGATGAGCATTATGGTCTTGTCAGCTTAGGGAAAATACAGCAACGTAAGCAAGGACAGGGTTTTAAATGCTGTAAATCTACAGGTCTAAGTCCAGTTTGTAATTTCCCTCATTTTAATAGTTTTAACCTGTTTTTATTTTGTTGTTGTTTTTTGTTTTGTTTTGTTTTGTTTTTGACTTAAATGGAAAATACAAAACTACAAGACAAACCCGAAACTCAACCATTCTTACTCCATTAGGAGAGCATTCATATGAGGTGTTATACTGGTGACATATATCTTGTAATTAAAAACATCTGTGCTTTTACCATACAGACAAGCCCTTAGAGAGGAACATTTTATAGCTCACCAAGCCTCCTCGTTTTTTTCTGAGTGTGGCAAAGCTCTGCTCTTGTGCTCAGGGGGATCCTGACTTGTACCCTGTGCCAGCCTAATGCCCTGCTGGAAATGTGATTATACTGGGATTTCCCATGCATAAATTTGTCTTGATGGCTGCCTTTCCTCTATCAATACAACAAATAGATCCACTAGTAACACTGCCTTCCTACTTTTACTTATAAGCTGCCTATAACAAAACAGTAAGCCCAATCACAGCTGCCTGGACTCCTTCTTCCATCAGATTACCCTGTCACCTCAGTTACTCCAGCATGATCATTTGACTGCTCTCTACATTAAATCTATAAAAAATTATCCAGGCTGAAGTCAGAGCAAGTGGTTCTGTGGGATAGAAATATGACACTGTTCCAACTGACCTGAAATTTCTGTAAGATCTATGTATTCCAATTACTAAGCTTTTCTTGTGGACCACAGAAAAAGGTGGAGCACAAATTCAGTGTTATGACAGTATAGCCTAGTAAAAAAGTGAGATCTCATTTAGTTGTGTCTAATAGATTTTTTTTATGAGAGCTGTGCAGAAAATCTCATCTTCTGTAAAGCCCTTAATGGTGTTTGCTCTTATTACTAAATATTGCAAAATCCCATTGAGGATTTCTAATACATAACCAACATCACATACCTTATCCTGGAGATTCCTCAAATCTTGCTTCCCCTGTTCTTTCACCTTGTTTCCTCTCTGAGTTAACCCTTTCATATGCAGCAGCATATCATGAGAAACAAATTTATTAGACTCTTATCATGTTATGTTACTGGTAATTGTCAAGTGCTGTGCCAAGTATAAACCACACCTTTACTGTTACAAGGCAGGATCCAAAGAGAGGGGAGCAAGTTCCTGTACATATTGAAGATTTCTTTCAGTGATGAAAATGGAAGAAACTAGAGACACACCATGACACTTACATTGATTCACCTGGAAGGTTTAATTACCTTTAATTTTGTTACACTGTAGAACAGCAATGCAAAGAGGTATCTGTTGTGTTGCTGTTGGCTAGAAGAGCTAAGGAACTGACCAAAACAAGATAAGTTATTGCAAACAATGTTTGTCTGGCACCTGAGGCTCTTTAATTAGCCAGGACACCAAGTTAGCCAGGACACCAAGCTACAATGAGTACAAATTGCTAGAGAGAACTTTCTGATGTTTTCTTTTGCTTCTTGCTGAACAAGAATATGGTGAATAAAAGATGGCATGAGGCAAAGTTCTGATAGGAACTTGGGATTTTTCCCTAACAATAGGAACAGTGTTTTGTTTTTCTTTCTTTTTCTATTATCCCTGCAGACCTGCTGCAATTTGTGCAACCTTTAGGCCTCATAGAAATGAAACAGCAGCCTGGTTCCTCCTGGTGCAGCGGTGAAAACTTCACAGAGCTCGCTGCTCCATGCTTGTCAGCGCCACTCTAAGTGGTGTGGTGGAAGAAGTCCCTAGCCAGCTTCCAGAGCAGAGTGCAGGTTATAGAAACAGCCTAAACTGCTAGTCTGAATGAAGCTGATCTCATCAGTGGTGGATGAGGAAGCAGTTGTATGAACTACACTGCTGGCTCTGCAGTTGGAGCAGAACCTTTGGCCAAAGATGAACAAAAAAGAAGCAGGGTGTCCAAGTAGCTCTGCAGAGCCCATCAGATAACTTTTTCTTCAGTACAATTCATGGCTGAGCTGTGAACCAGTTCTGTCTCTTTGGTTAGAGCTTAGTAAACATGGCAATCCAAAATAGGTGTATGAAGAAGATCTCATTTTGGGAAGTATTAAACAAAGACTAACTTTAGCCACCAGCAAGTTGGTCTACAATCGTGTAAGAGGGAGAGCAATCTTTCAGCAGCTCCTCAGAGTTTGACTTCTGATCACTGCCTTAGGTAATCACTTAGCTAGGAAACCCAGAGAATCACATACCCATTCATATTGTTCTTTTTTTGAGAGAGAAGATTATAGAAGGAGTGGGGCTGAAATATCTTAACAGCACCGATCAGACACTAATTAGGCTGGATTTAGGACTATATTGCTGCTGACTCTGTTCCAGTTACAGTAATTGCTCTCCTTCTATTTGATGGCAATCAAATGTCCACACTGATATTAAAGTATCTGCTGTGAGATTACTTACAAGTGGCTCACTTCTTTTCTAAGATCCAAATGTATCACAAAGTGATTGCCCCCTCCAGCTATAGCTGAAATAGGTGGTGAAATCAGTGTCTCCCTGTTCTCCTTTCATCCCTTTTATACAACAGTGAAGTTGTTCAAGAAATGCATGCTTGCCCACAATTTCTGGATTTACTTCATGCTTGGACAGCAATTCAAGTCACCTAAAATAAGTGCAAAATATCTTGTAAAATACTGTTATGACATTTTTCAGCCACTACAACAGCATAAATAATTATATGATATACAAAGTAGAATCACCAGAGTCAGCCCAACAGTGAGTGAGAAAACATACAAGTACTTTACTTGCACATCCACTGCATGCATCTTAGCCACACAAGTTAGGTAAAACAGTGCTGTTCAGATAATTTCTTCCCCAGTACATACCTGCAACCCAACTCTACAGAAGATATCTCTGCCTGAGACAGAATGACTTCAGAATTGTTCTCTGTGTAACTTTAATCTTTAGAACAGGGTTTCAGTGCCACTGGCCAAGAAGCTTCCCTCTTGGTAGATCAGAAACTGTTCAGTTTTTCTGTAGGTTCAAGGACTTCAGCCTTCACTTGAACCACTGGAAGGAAAAAAAAAAAAAAAAACAACTCACCATTCCCCCATTGTGCTTAATTAAAAAATAAATCCTCTGTGGAAAACACTAAAATAATTATATGGAGTTTTTCTTCTAGGCTTGGTGTGCTTGAGCAAGTTTTCTTCATGCTTTGATAATGATTTGGCCCAAAGTGATTGTATACAATTTGGCTTCCTTTTACACTTCAGAACTTCACTCAGATGAGAAAGGTGACCTAACTGTTGGATAAGGACCAGATCAATTCCAGTGGTGAATTATTTAATTAGTTCTTTACAGCAAGTAACCCATTTGTAATACGATTGCTTTGACAGATCGAAACCTCACAAAAGGCTAATTTTTTTCTTAAATGTTTACTTTAGAAATACATTAGTACCATTGTTCAGGCATGGAAGCTTGCTTCAGGTTTCTGTGCCTGAAATTCAAATGCGAACAATATTTAGCTATTCTAATATTTATATAATATTTAATTAGGTGGTTTTACATAGGTAACAAATACAGAAAAAGTGTTTGTGTGAAGCAAGCCACCCTCCTTTACATTCTGTTACTAATTATCAGCCAAGGTTCTCCATTTTGGACTGGATGCAATGTGTTAGTTATCCACTACTTGAGATTTGCACTTAGTTTTGACTGAAACCGTGAATAAAATAAAATTAATTGATTTTTATTGTAGCAAGTATTTATCTGTATGACAAGACTATCACAGAGCCAGGCATAATTTACAGTACTTCTTCCCAAGGTAGCAGCTGTGAAAAAGCAAAGGTGTTGATAGGCCCATTTTATGCCTTTTGGCAGGCTTCTCTAAGGAAACTTGCAGTGTTGTGCCTGTATTATTTTATTCCCACATCTAGCCAATGAGTTTCCCACTGTTACAACAGGAGATCCAAGAACTCCTTAAAATCTCTAAATGCAGTCAAAGGTCCAACTTTGAACAGAATAGTCAACTGGAAAGATGTAAGGTTCGGGAAACAAGCTTCTTTCTTGTTTTGTCTTTTAAATAAAATAAAGTAAATATTGGACAGACTTCAAATTTTGTCTGTGTTATCCAAAGTATTTTCTTTAATAAGAATATTCTTGCAGATTCTTACAGATTCTTTATTCTTATGATCATGATTGAACACTGTATTTTATTACTTTGGTGAAACGTCCAGCAGAAATGTCAAGAAACTAAGTCTATCTTGGCAAACTCTCTATTCTCACATTTTTAATTTGAATTTGAGTCTTAACAAAATTTTAAGCTATTTCTCATACTAAATGAATTCTGAAAACTTAAGAGCACACAAACTTGAAAACAGTCCAGCTTGAAAACAGACTGGAGTAGTTTGCCTTTTAGGAGTGTGAGTGAGCAGTGCATGTATTGATTCCAAACAACACAAGCTTTGGAGCCACCTGATGACCCAGTTTTAAACTGCATATTGTTGATTAGAATGGCCATTTCAATTCGGTGGCAGAATGCACAATACTGGACCATGTCCAGACCCTTAAAACTGTTAATGGCTGCCCTCCTCCAACAGATGGCCACTGTGTTCATTTTATGGCAGAGTTTGTATCCGTGCAGCTTACTGCACTGCTGGCTTATTGCAGCTAGAGGTGCTACAGTTGGAAGAACCATTTCCACAAGCAGTTGACATGATGGCATAATTTATACAAATAATTATCAGCATGCAGTCAAACAACTGTAATGAAAGAATTAGTTTCTAGTGACTTGAAGAAAGTGTTGAAGTCGAAGAGTGTAGGTTATTACCAGTTGCTCATTCACTGATGGCCTAATTTATTTTGTATTATAACAAATTTGGTAACTGTTGATAGAAAAAGTCATACACACATGCCTGCTTCCATTTATCTTAATGGTACTGCAACGTTAGATTGCAGCATGAATGAAAAGCTGGTGCGTTTCAAAGCCTTGGCAGCTTGTGTTGACCTTCAGGAGAAATGAAATGCTCTATTGGCTAGCGAAACAATTGAGCTGAAACCAGTCAGGCACAGTAAACTCAGAGATAGTCCTTCCAAATTAAAAGCTGTTAGTAGCAATTCAAAACAAGGCAAAAAGTGAGAATATACCATCTTGCTGCAAGGTGATTTTGTGTGCAGATGAGCACAGGAGAAAAAAGGCAAAGTTCAGACTTAAAGGAATTCCCATTAACTTGAAAAATTTGGAGATTAGATTGAACATTAGCATCTAAAAGTAGCTGATGTATGAACACAGTGTAGAAGCCATAACCTGTTGAAAAGCACTGAGATAAATTCAAGCTATTGACCTTTTAGCACATTAGGGCATGAAATAAATCACTGGCTGCAAGTAGTAAATTTGCTACAATCAAAATGCTTCCCAAGTACTTCTAGTTACAGAATTTTGCAGTCAAGAGCACTACATATCTGAAATAACCTTTTAATATTTCAATTATGCTTGAATATTACAGACCCAATCCTGCATTGTTGCATATCCAAAATTCCTATTAATGTCAACGGGTATGGGTATTTCAGAGGATAAGGAAAAAAAGGTCAGGTTTTAAATCGAACAGGAATGTCCTCATAAATTAGTGGTTATTTACAAACTGATAAAGAGCCCAGATTAATGTCAAATAAACTTCCTCATATTTCAGCTGGAATGCTTAGGCACGTATTATTCGGTGTTAAGGTGTACAAGATCTTTATTTCTTCAGCATGTGGGCAGGCACCCTGAGGAGGCCAGCACAGTGTGGGAACAAGCTACTGCTGCAAGTTTCAGCCCATACTTCAACATTCTGCTGGCCTAAGTGTGCAAAATGCATCTAAAAATCTTACCTTAAGCCAACATAATCAGCTGACAGAGACTCTACTATGAACACAGTTATACAAGGAGGTGTCCTTTTCCATAACTTAACAATGTTTTAGAAGTAGATTTTGTAGTTCTGTTCCTTGTGCCTTGGTGACACAGAGAAAATTGTTTTCATCTGTTCTAGCAACACAGCTGCAGCAAGAATTTACTTCAAGGCAGACAATGCTTTGGTCTTCTTTCTGCCCTTTTCAGAACTTTTTGCTGGGTGATATATAAAAGCTTACATGGTTTTAAAGGAAAAGAGAGTGTTGATGACATGTATTTGGGGGAGGGAATTATGTCTTCTTCTGTCCTTGTGCTTATTCCTGTCTCTAATGCCACTAAGACATGTTTCTTTTTGCAGAAGACATAATAATATAATCCATATAGCACATATTCATCTGTAAATGTCAAAATGCATTCCTCAAGGTGACAAAGGCTTTATTTTTTTCCCCCTTATAAATGGGATATGTACAGCATTAACTGGCCAAGGATGGGCTTTTTCAGAGATTCTTGGGAACTGCTGTTCTCTTGGAAGTTTCTCAGAGTTATTTGGGGTTCAGCATCTTTCAAGATTAAAGTTTGGAAGAGAGAAGGTGAGTATTGTCTTATTGCAACATGAGATGAAGGTGATTTTGTCAGTGCTAGGCCTGGTTATGTTCTTGTTGTTAAAGGAATTGGAAAGTTGTATGGAAGGGAATATAACTCTGCTATGTTAGCTGAAGCTAACTTCACCAGGTCAGCAGCATTTCCTGACCATAACAAACCCTGTGTTGGCCCTCCGTTTGGTTGAAGCAGTGAATGGACTGCTTTCTCTTCCAACCAACTCTTTTAGAGATTTTAATTGGTAGATGATCAGCTTTTAATAAAAGTAATTAATTTACAGAGTGCCATCCTGGTCAGGGTCCTGTGTGTTAAAAATCTCATCAAATAACAACAATTATCTAATTATGAAATCTTTCTTATAGGTCTTTTTTTCACTTTAGTATTCAAGAAGTCTATCTAGTCATGCCTGACTTGCACTGATACACACTCAGTACATTTTTCCTTCCCTGAAATAAGTATTCAAGGCATACGCTTTTCTTTTGCTCATGGGAATACTTTTCCACAGACAGCTCTCTTGTGAGATTTTTCAGGGAATAGCATGTAGGAAGTGATTTTCTGCACAAATGTCTCAGCAAAGCCAAAAGGNTCCTCCTCCTAAGTTTAACAACATTAAGGATAACATTAACAATCACATATGCCCTGAAATCTGCCCTTAATTCCTAACAGTCTTGCTTGCAGTAGAGGTGATATACTATGTTACACCTACTGCCTTC
>VXAL01017267.1:128718-148642 GCA_013399475.1 Chauna torquata
TGCACTTGCACTCTCAGCATATAGCTGGATTTCAGAGCTCTGTACAGCTTATTTGGCTCTCTGCATAATGCCCTGTTTGGCAAAGATATTGAGATGGTATGTCCCATTTATATGGAGTATTCTGAGAGTTTGGTGAAGGACAGAGTGGGAGCATTTGGGAGGATGCTGTGATACTAGTTGACCTTGCATGCAGCAACCAAGGGCATAAATAAGTTGTAAGAATTGTAAGGTATACAGAAAAGGAAACACAAAAGCGGAGAAGGAGAGTTAAAATAAAAAAGGGCACCAGAAATTCAAAACCTTAGGATCTTTCACATTGAATATGATCGCTCTGCATATATATTCCTTTTATTTGAAGCTAAATTTCACAGGGATCAAAGAAGAGTTATTTCATCTTAGCCTCCCCTTCTGTTATCACTTTTTGTCTCTAGTACTCTTCTCATCTTTTATTTTGCTTCTTTATTTTTAATCTTTCTACTTTTTACTTTTGGGGGATATTTTTGAAGCAGTATATAACATGATAATTTCATGTTTGCCTGTCTAACTTGGTAGCCTCTGAACTACTAAAGTTTAATCAAGATTTTAGATTATCAGGTGTTGCTTCAGGTGAGTATATAATTACAGGGAAAGCAAGTGTTTTATCTGTAAATTTTTGGAATTATTTGTGTAATTATCCAGCAATGACTGAGAGAGAAAGAAGTGATTGCCTGTTAGGGAGTCATGTGTCAATCTTACTGGAGAAAATATTTACAGTTGTAAAGTCCTTACAAGTAGTAGGCTTGGTAGTTAATATATTTTCTCTTGGATCAGCAAATCACTATTAAGCACACAGGATTTGCAATAGAAAAGAGAGGTAACACCCAGCATGTTATTTGCTTTGTTTTAGGCATGTTGGCAAGTATTCTTTTTAAGAGCACAGGGTACAGAGAATAAAACGCCACAAACTGTGACATAGGTCAATACAAATTGAAATTCCACTAAATGTTCAAAAGAACGTTTGTCTCAAACACACATTGTCAAGTATCCATAATTTTTTCTCACAGTGAGAATGTCAAAACTATTGACAGCAACTGACAGAAGTTTTCTGGAAAAACAACACCTGAATAATAGCTCTAACATCTTCTGTATGCCCAGCTTGAAATATCCATAAAAGTCCAATTTTGTGAAGTCCTGAGCATAAGCCTTTTACAATCAATTTCTTGATATGGGTCAATTTGTACTAACAAAAATTCAAGTACATAAATTGCAAGAGTTTGAAAATCTGCACGTACACAAGATTCTCAGTCTAAAATTCCTGATACTCTAGCTCTGAAGTAAAAGAGAATATGTTTTCTGCTTTGTTGGAATATGTACCTATGTTTCATAGAGCTCTAACTTGTGATCAGACATTGACTTTTGGTCCAGGCCTTTAACATCCTTGAAAAGTAGACAATTCTGTAATATTAAGTATAATATAATCTTCAGTAATATTCTACAGAGGGTCACCACTAGCATGAATGATGACACTGTCTTTATTCTTGCACATGTACAGTAAATGAAACACATAAAACATACAGCCCATGCTCCAAGGCGACATTAAATGCATGTAATATGCGTTTAAATACTTGCTTTATTAAATTATTTATTGATGTAAATGCTTTTTTTTTTTTTTTAATGATGTTTATTAATTTAAAGTGAAGTGCTTCCATGTACGCCTTGCAAGTGTTCTCTTGGAATCCCAGCAGAAGCTGCTGCACATTTCATTANCCTGTTGTCCTTTGTGAATCCTTGCCCTATCTGTTGCATTCATTTTTTCTTCTGCATACGAGAGGTCCCCTTGCTCTTTCTGATCTGGATATGGGGAATCACTAGCGGAAAGTCAAGAAGTTCAGTTAAAATCAAGGCCCTTTACCTTGATGTGTTACAGACTGTACATTGTTATTTGCTTTGAAAAGTAAAGCAGGGCTGTACTCATTTAGCACTGAACAAGGAAACATGAAATTCCTGCTTTAGCACAAGCCAAGGAATTATGGTGAAACACTTGGTAGAATTCAGCCTACAAAAACTGGAGGAGCAGAAAGGCTTCATTTGGTCCCTTTGTCAATACTAAACAAAGAGTAGGAATCCAAGCAAAAAACAACCACTTTCAACCAAGACCAAACCCTCACTTCAGAAGAGAACAAGATGATATTGTCCTCTCCTCCGCTGTCATCCAGAAACTTTCCTGAAAGCTTGCTGAGTCCTTCCCAGAGCCACCCCTGCCTATTGCTCATCCTCCCACTGAGTCTTCTTTTCCATGCTGAGATTTGTTCAAGTCCCTCTTTGCAGCTCAGATGTGACCTTTGCAGCTCTGGCTCATGATAGCAGAGAACTAATTTATTTATTTCTGATTTTCCGTTGTTTAACCTCTGTCTCTGTTTTAGATGCAGTAGTTAAAAGCTTAAATTTTCCTGAATCCAAAATGAGCAGTGGGCAGCATCTGAAAGAGTTCTAAATACGAAAAGAAAATTGAATTCATCATTTAGCAGCACTAATTAAAATTTTTGTTTGTTCTGTGCCTTCGTTGTTTATTTTAATATTAATATTTTATTAGGCATTGAGAAAAAAACTGCAGTTCTTAGTAAAATGCAAATTCACTTTTGTTGCTTTAAATAAAATATGCAAATTCCTTCTTCCCACTTATCTCTTCAACAAGAGAACATAGCAATAAAAAAGGAAAAAAATCTTTCTACCACCTGCACTTCCTTCTTTAGCCTTGGCCATGCAGGAAAGTTGTATAGGTATAAACCAAAAAGATTAATTAAAATGACCTTTCTAAATATGTGAAACTGTCTTTGGACACCATTTTCATTATAATAGTATATTTTATGGGTCATTTGGGACCGGATTTATGAATGAAATCAGCCTTGCACTGATACAAAGCCATGGACATATGAACACAGACACAGAGGTCAAGGCATAAACCAAATCACAGTAACTTCATGCAAAGGAAAAATCTCATACTAGCCCTCATTTAGGGCAGTGTGGATGCCTGTCACTTCAAGAAGCTGCTTCATGACTCTAAAAAGTTTGAATCTCTTTAGGATGAGGATGTCATCCCTTGTCAAAAATTAATGTATTCATATGCTTGAAGATTAAAGGATATGTCTGTAGCACAGTTACAGAGGCAATTTTAGTTTAACATGAAGACACAGATCTAGGCTTAAATTGTATAGATTACTACTAAGTTATATTGGTATTGGCAACATAAAACTTGTGATAGACTAATTTACCTTACTCATGTGACATACTTAGATACACTTTTTTTTACTGTCCACACAGTTATCTATCACAGTATAACCATCAGTGTTGATATATTAGCAAGTGACCAGATGACAATATGTTATCAAGCATCAGCAACTCCATGATAACCGTGCGTTGTGCATGCTCCGTTTGCTCATTGCAGATGTGAGGTATTTGATTCAGGTTACACTTCAATAAGGAGGGTAAGCTTCTTGACATGCAGAGGATGCTGCAGAGTAAGATTATGCGTAAGAGTATCAGAGCAACTGATTCACTGGACTACATTTGTATGTTAAAGCTTTATGCCAGATTGAAATCCAATTTAAGTTAAATCAGTGCAATCCTGCCCTGCAGGCGGGACATTAAGATTAGTGCATTAGTACACAATAAAAACTATACTGGTACAATCTATGATTTAAACAGTCACCCGGTGTAAGTAGGCATATATTAGTTCAATCCTATATGGAAAAGGAATGGCACACTAGTTTAAGGCCAAATTTTCATTAAATGTTTTACCATCATAGTTATATTAGCCAAAAGCCTGACAGTGCACACTCTGGTTGACGCAACTATTGCAGTAAAAGCATGTAAAAGCATGTAAAGGAGCAGTTAAGTCAAGAATATCAAGCTTCTGCCAGCAGTCTACATTCAAAGATGCTACATTTCTGGTCAGTCTAGATAAAACATCCCTATGTGAAACAGTGTGAAGGCAGAAATGCTTGTTTAAAAGTCAGAAAAAAAAAAAATATTTTGATAGGCTATGTTATTCTGTTAAAGGAGCTGGCTTAAGCTGTACCTGCAAGGAAAGCTATTTTATCAGAATGATCTATTTCTACACTACAAAGGAGAGGCTGGTGTAATTCTATCAGTGCAGCCCTTATCGCCAAACCTGTTAAGTGCAGCCAGGCTCTCAAGATAACTTATTTATCATAGGAAGAGGAAAGGTGTGCTGGAGTAAAGTATACTGACTGGAGTACAGTTTTGATGATTTAAGTTGCCTTCTCAAGAGGAGCATTTTGCTTGCTGTATTCCAGAACAAAATATTCCTGTAGTAGCCCTGACCTTAGAAAACTTTTACTGCATAAGTGGTCTTATCAGGGCTTATACCAACTATATACTAAAAATATAACTAAAAATGTTAAAGTACTAACCACAGCAGCTATGTAAAATTGCATTAAAAAAATCTCTGCGTAGACCAATATTTAGGCTCCAAATATTTTTCCTTGGAAAATGTGACTGAATTTTATTGTAGATTAACACTTAAGCGTTCTGCTCTGGTCCTGATGGTTAACTTCATGTGTAATTTAGGCTATTTGTAACTAGTTCTTTACTGTAATAAATAAAGAACTTACCTTGATGAGACCTGAGAAAGGACCTGGAGCTTTTGATCTCCTCTGCTGTGTTCTACTTTGTCTGAGGTCATACTCATGTGCTGCATCCTAAGAATTCCAATTTTGTGTTAAAATTCTCTGCAAAGCAAGTTTCACAGAGATATACATATATAGATAGGGAAGACACAGAGAAAATAATAAAAAGAGTTTTTTTAATATAAATATTTTTTCAAAAAAAAGTAATTTAATTTAATTGCAATGGTTCAAGAGAATGCTCAAAGCGAACTTCTCTCTTTAGACGCACATACTTAATTTGGGATTTTGGCAAGAACTTGCATTTCTGTGTATTTCTTCCTCATTTCTATCCAGATTTATCACCTATTGTTTTCATTAGCATTTCTTCTCAGGACTCCTGCCTTTCACTGTTTTTTCCTGGGCTGAAGGGTGCCAGACTAAGCTAACAAAATTATTACTCCAAGTAACTTTTATTCATTTTTCTGGGTGATGAACTACGTTCTCTCAGTTCCCACGTTTATTAAGTTTAAAAGAGAGACATGCTCTGTCTTAAGTGGAATAGACAGCCACGGACTTGTAGTTATTCTATCTCTTAGAAAATAATCACCTAATACAATGATTCCCTGATCTTGACGTTTCTAACTTATACCTGAGAAGTATTTATAATTGACTGTATAATACTGAAGAGTTACTATATTTTCATGTATATCCCATACTTCAGAAAACCTACACTCCTGTGAAAGCATTGGCATTTAAAGTGATGCTTACATTTAAATAACCTGAACAAAATCAGAAGCTCAAGTGGGGGACTTTTTGGAAAGAGGGAGGACTCAGTGGTAGTCTTCTTGTCCTTCTTTCAGTTTAAAGGCATTAAAATGCTGTGCTTGCCAGCCACTATTGCTTGGATCTTTGGTCAATAATGGATTAGTATATTTCACATGATGCTAATGAGATCACACGAAGGGTAAATTTAATATTCTGATAAATGCAGGAACTATTTGTACTTTGATATTCTTAAGAACTATTTATTGAGTTTGTAAACATTTTTTGCATAACTATTTTTCATTTGCGTTTTGTGTTGAATGGGTAGCATTTTTTCCAGGAGGGAAGTGTGGAAAACGTGGAAGAATGAATTCATTGACAACAATGAATAGACTATTTGACAAAATTTAACCAATACTGTGGTTTCTTTCTATTTTTTTCTTTGTTTTGTTTGTTTGTTTATGTTTAAAATACTGTCACGGGGAAGGTTTTTTTTTTGTTTTGTTTGTTTGTTTGTTTGTTTTTAATCATAAATAAATTTTGGGCAGTCATGTTACAGAGTCTCAGCCAGTGGGAATTTGCATCCTAACCTGGAACAGTTGTAACAACCTTGCCAACTGGGGAGTCCCAATGTGTAGACCGACAGCTGTAATTACGTCCAATTATGTCCATTCTCTCTACTTCTAGGTAGTGGCTTTAGGGCTCCTTTTTTTTTTTTTTTTAAGGCAAAAAAAAGTGGAAAATATTACTTGTTGAATCATTTAAAAGTTAACAATAATATTGACAGCTTAAGTACTTTGCCAGGGATTCACTATAGCATCATTCATGGTTTTCCTCTCTGAAGATACTTGATAATTGAAGCAAGTCGTTACAGGATTTGTAAGATGATTTGTAAAACACTCACTTGAGAGAGAGTAGAAATGCGTACAGATTTATGCAAAAATAAGGGAAGATTTTTTTTACCTTGCACAGCATAAAATGGAACTTTTCCCTAGTGGGAAGTTGGCCCAAGTATATTTGAGGTTATTTGGCACTTTTTTCTTGAGGTTTTAGAGATAGGCTGCAACTAGAATAGCATGCTAGCTGTCACTGACCAATAAACTGAGATGGAGTAAAGAACACTTTTCTGTGGTCAGTCCTGTTCACACATCCCTACGCTGTGCATGGGATCAAGAAGGAATGTTTTCCCACCATAGGTCAGTAGGGATCTTCATGTGTGTATTACATTTCTCTGCACTGCGGGGTATGAGTTGTGTAGTAGGATTAGCTGGGCATATCATACTTTTTCCCAGTTATTCCCAGCTATTCCTAGGGTCCTGAGGAACAGTGACACCTTAGTTTCTGGCCTTGTCCATAACAGGTTAATCACCTGTAGATCAAAACAATTCAATCCAGTCAAAATATTAGGTTCTAAATGGGCAAATGGATGACATTTAATGAGCTGTGATATTCCAGAGGTCAGACTAGATGATCAAATGCTCTTTCTTGCATTAAATTATCTGAAATCAATGACTCATGAGGAAGCAGTAGTGGTAAAGTGAGTTAGACATACCTTCCATAAAACAATACAGAAGTTTCACACACTCTTCAGAATCCTTCAGTTCAAGGAGAGAAAATATAGGCTACTTAAAACTTATGTGAGAATTAAATGGTATAATTTTTTAATTCAAGTTCCATAGAATTAAACTGCAGCATATTTTATGTGAGCACAGTTAAAGGTAAAACATAACCCTTAATCTCTTAAGAATGTGTTTAACAGTCTAGAGAGTTTAATGGTATCTTTTTTTCCCTCAGCTATTTTGGCTCAACCTGTTTTTTGGCCATACAAGTCAATTTTATACTAATGGTAATGTGGAGAGATAAATGCCCTTTAATTACAGGGTACTGTGACATTAGTCTTGTGAAAAGCCGAGACGCCACTAATAGAAAGAATTTTGGCAGGCTACATTAGCTAGGAAAAAACTAATTTTATCTGAACGTACTGACTGTCTATAAGATCAGCCTTTAGAGTCCTTTTAAGCCAATGTCTCCCAATTGTGGCTGAAAGCAAATGTGTGGAAATGTAGAAGCAATACAACCTGTTCAAAACAATGACAGTTTTTCGTGAATTGCAAAACAGAAGATACTGCATAGAGATTGGGGATCAGATAACCAGAATTTTAGCAAATCCTGTATGCATATTACAGTTATTTGTATGGTATGTTTAATTGAAAGGAAACTCTTTTTCTGCTTTATAGAGAGACCAAATTATTTTGAGCTGTAAAATGTTTGAATAAGTTACCCAATATCAAATTGTTTCCAAAGCTGTAGGCAGTTTTTAATTTACCTCCCTGCTCTACCATAAAGTTCATGTTGTTCAGTCAATTCAAGGAAGGCTCAGGGGAACAAACCGAATACTTAAGAGGCTAAAGAAGCCAGTGCTTCCTCATGGGTACTACTTCTCAGCTGTATCATGAACAGAAATTAACCTGTAGATGATTTCAAGGGTGTCATGCTCTGACCCTCAGCAAGCCTAGTTTGTTTCTTCCCATAACAGGACCTCTTATTATGCTAGCAGTGTTGCTGCTATCATGCAGTGTACACGTGGCAAGGGAGCCTCATTTGAACTTCTGAAAAGCCATGAGGTAGTCTTCCATGAATAAATCAGCTTGATTTGGTGGCTGCTTAATTTCTCATGTATGTCAACTGAAGATTCCTGTAAGTTCTTCTACAGTAACAGTCAATCACTAGATTTCCAGTTAAGATTTTGATGGTACCACTTTGCATGGTGGCCATTGCACACAATGAAATCCCATTCCTTTTATCATACCTTAAAATACCTTCAAAATTAAGCTCTAGGTTGCTAGGTGGTTTTGCTCTCTGCTGGAAAATACTTATTGTAGAGTGAAGTTGATTAATAATGGAGTCCACGAGAAGCACTGAACATTGGAAATGTGTTTCTTTGAATGGAGGAGAGGAATTTAATCAAGACATAATAGCAATTTCTTTTGAGATACTGTTCTGATGTGGTTTGTCCTGTCATTAAAGTTTGAAGAGGATACTAGAAATATATACATCTCAGTTATTGCACATGTACATAAACACTGTGTCAGACATTCACTATACAGTTACATTGTGCAGAAACACATACACACAAATATACACACACACAACATTCGTATACAAGGAATGATATTCCAAGAAATGCTAGAATTAAGGTGTTTATGACATCTTCCCAGTATGTGTCAAGACATGGGGATCACATGGTCACAGCTCGTTCTCTGTGCACTCTACCAGTGTCCAGAACAGCGTTCATGTGATATGCAGATGCATAATGCAGTTCTTTGTCCTCATGGTTTAATATGTGTCCTTACACAGTATTAATTTTGTACTAGTTATGCATCTTCTGAATATGGTGGTGTGTTTTTCCTTGTGTCTTTCCATACTCAGATTTTCATTACAATTTTGCCTTACTCACTGATGAATATTAATGCTTCTTCTTCACAATGTCCAGTGAGAAGTACTAGTTCCATTTTACAGGTGGATAAGTGATATTAGATGGACATTAAAATTTAAATTGTCCACTTATTATGGAATTCCAGTTTGAAGTGTTGAAGACCTGGCTTTTTTGCAGTATTATATAGCAGTTTAAGTGCTCAAAAGTCAGCATTTTTTTTTGCGCATGCAATTGTCAGAATTCCTGCAAATCTGGTACCAGGAAAATAAGGAACAAATGAGCAGAGGTTAATCTGATTTAAACAACTCTTACACCTTCACATAAAAATTCTGCGACTTGGTCAAATCTCCAGAGTGGCTTTACTATAAAAATATGTTCTGTTTCGGTTCTGGAAACATTTGCCTTATCACTAAGCTCCTTCCATTTCCCATAAGAGCTAAAGCAAAAGCTCCTGCAGCTTCCAGTCATCTCTTCTTCATATTCCAGAGTCATTCCTACAGCAGTTCTGTCCTACTAAAAAAAGAAAACAGAAGTAAAATCTAAAGATCATATGTTGCATCCTTCAAATATTGATCTTATGGTATCAAAAAGATACCCAAAGCATACCTCAGCAGAGCTGAGACACTAGATTCCCTTCCGAACATTTCTGACTTGAGGAAATAGTTATGTATGTCTGATACTAAGACTACTGTAGTGCTATACAACTGACAGTGAAAGTGGGTTGATATTAATGATATGGATCAGCACTACAGGAGAAACAAGCACAGACAGCCAGGTGGCTTCCCAGATACTTCGACAGCCATTTCAGGCCCTTCCTCCAGACTTCAGCATGCTGTTTCCTAGACCACCTCACTTGCTTGCTCCTCATTCAACTTATTAGGCTTTCTTATCTTGGTGTATACTCATCTCTTATCATATTGTGAAATGTCCTTCCCAGGCCCTCTCCAGTAGCAGCTTCCCTGATCACTTGCCTTTTAGCCATTCCATCACCCATCTGGTCTCTGTTTTTCTTATATTATATTGCCCGTTCTCTCTTCTTCCTCAGCAGCTGCAGTTTTCAAGTTGGCTTGGCCATCACATTCCAACTTTTTAACCTGTTGCCACCTCTCAGCTTCCTGGCCCCACATCTGCTTCATCCTTGGCTTTCCAGGTATTCCTGTTGATTAAGTTACGCTTCCAAAGCTCTTTGGTGTTCAGTCAATCCTGGTCATCTCATGGACTCCAAACCTGAAACCCCCTCTTCATCCTGTCCCTGTCTCCTACTCCTCCAGCTGACAGCCTCCTGTTCCACACCCAAATCACTCCCTCCTTACCTCCAAACCTTCTTCTTGCTTTATATTTGCTCGTCCTCTCTCAACACACACATGCATGTAGTGTACTTGGCTTTTGCCTGCTTGTCACATGGGTTAGACAGCTTTTCCCCACCTTGTCAGCCAGGGTGTCATCTCCTGTGCTCACTTCCCAAGTTCAGATGGGTGCTTGGGGTGACCCCACACAGCAGCCCAGAGCCGGTATGTGCCTACTGAGAAAAGGATCTTCAAGAAAAGGCAGTTAGAGTAGATGATCTTTGAAGGTCCGAACTATTCTATTATTTTCTTTTCTATTCTATAACAAAAAAAAAAAAAATCAACTACAAAAATCTAATCTACTAAGTATAAAAGTACTGTTTTTGTTTTGTTTTGTTTGTTTTTCCTCCCATGAAAATATATGTTTGGATGTACGAAAATGTAAAAGACACCTTTGGCACAAAGATCATACCTGTACAAGATTTGGGGCTCTTGCTTCCAAAGCATAAGGGACTCTGAAATCTATAAAATCAATTGTCCACACAGGGTTTTGGTGTTGGTTTTGTTAGTGTTAGTGTTGGTATTGTTGTTTTGATCATTGTTGTTTCCTGAGTTTCTTTCTTTGAAGTGTCTGAAATTTACCAAAGCATTGTAATCTGAGGCAGATACTTAGCATGAATGTTTTAAACTACCTCTGTCATTCAAATTTGGGAAGGTTACAAACAACTGATATTAAGATTTTATGATGGAAAGTATCAGAAAACTTTAAATTTTCTGTCATTGAAGCAAACTTTAGGCTATCACTTGATTAATAGCTGTAGAGTTAATGTGTATGCAAAAGACATAAAAAGAATCAATCAGCTCTCCACGGACTCCTTTGAATGGCTTAGTAGCTTTGGCACAAGTTTATAATATGTTATTGCTTTTTGAAATGCTGTACACAGGAGAGAAGGCTGAGGCAATGATCCTGCCCCACTTACAAAATAGATCTTTTTTTTTTTTTTCCTTTTATTTTTAATAGATTCCAATGCTTCAAGAACAGTTTTTAGGCTCTTTGGCTTTATGAGTCTGTTTCCTTCTGGCTTTCATTCCTTCAGATTCTAACTTAGTACAAACTGTTTCAGTAAACAAGAATACGATACTGCAAATGGAAGGCTGTGTTTTTTGGTAAAATATAAGCAATGTAAAAACTCGGGCACAGTTCCCAGCCTTACATAGTTCTAAAGTCTGAAGAGTGTTAATTTTGTTGTCACCATATTTATCAATAATAGCCAACTTCTATTTGTGCTGATGCTGTCAATAACTAGACAGATATGAAATTCCATCTATTAGTTATATACAAAAGGTCCAGATTTGGTATTTGGGTGATTTGGCGTTTGCATACAACCCAGATATCTAGCACTCCTAAAACTGTCTTAAGAATTCAAAGAAGTCTCAAGTGACCAGATCCATCCCACTTGCAAAATAAGTCATATTTTGAAAAAGTAATAATTTGGTTATGTAAAGATTTGATCTCTAGAGAAAGAGTCAAGCTGGAAAAGGATTAGCCTTTTAAACAAGGCACTCCTTTGTGCCTCATAAACTCCTGCATGAGAGCTGCAAAATACAGAGTGCATGTCCAAATTAGCTCAAACCTCTTTAGGTGAAACATTGAAATGGCCAACTCTGTCCTAATTTATTGTAATTATTTTAATTATTTTGAGTATTTCAACTATAAATATCTTCCTATCTGTGGTAGTTTCACACCAATAGGCAGCTCATCACCACCACACCACTTGCTTACTCCCCCTCCTCAAAAGAACAGGGGGAGAAAATATGATGAAAAAAACTCATGAGTTGAAATAAGGACAGGGAGATCACTCACCAATTACCATCATGGGCAAAACAAGCTCAGCATAGGGAAGATTAATGTAATTTATTGCCTACTAATAACAGATTAAAGCAGTGAAAAACTAAAAGCAAACTAAAAACACCTTCCTGCCCATCCACTCTCTTCTACCTCCTCCGCCTGGGCGGCACAGAGGAATAGGCACTGAGGTCAGTCTATAACACTTCATCTCTGCTGCTTGTTCATAGTCACTCTCTTCCCCTTCTCCAGCATTGGGTCCCTCCCATGGGATGCCGTCCTTCATGAACTGACCCCACATGGGCTTCCCACAGGCTGCAGCTCTTCATGAACTGCTCCAATATGGGTCCGTACCATGAGATCCATCCTTCAGGAGCAGACTGCTCCAGCATGGGTCCCCCACATGCAGCGGCTCCCACCGGATCAGCTGATCCTGCATGGGCTCCTCTCCACGGGCTGCAGCTCCGGCCCAGAGTCTGCTCCTGTGGGGGTTCTCCACAGGCTGCAGCCTCCTTCAGGCCACATCCACCTGCTCCTCCGTGGGCTCCTCCATGGGCTGCAGTGTGAAGATCTGCTCCACCGTAGTACCCCATGGGCTGCAGGGGTCAGCCTGCTCCACCATGGTCCTCACCATGGGCAGCAGGGGAACTTCTGCTCTGTGCCTGGACCACCTCCTCCCCCTCCTTATTCACTGACCTTGGTGTCTGCAGGGCTGTTTCTCTCACATTTTCTCACTCCTCTTTCTCCCAGCTGCTGTTGCGCAGCAGTTTTTTCCTTTTCCTAAATCTGTTCTCACAGAGGTGCAAACAACATTGCTCACTGGCTCAGCTCTGGCCAGCAGCAGGTCCGTTCTGGAGCTGTCTGGAGCTGGCTCTTATCTGACATGGGGCAGTTTCTGGAATCCTCTCACAAAGGCCACCCTTGCCCCTGTGCAGGTCACCCCCTTCTACCAAAACCTTGCCACATAAGCCCAATACACCGAAGTAGCTTGATTTTTCAAGAACTTTCTGTCTTAACTTGGGGCCTGAAATTCAGCTCCAAGCCATCTGAAATGAACATCCAGTATCACATTTAACAACTGTAGCTTTACAATTGCTTTGTAAAGCTGATTTTTTTTTTTTTACAGTATATACCAAGTTGTCTGCTTAATTACAATATGTTTCTACGATATAATACAACCAATGTTGATATAAGTCAAATACACATAAATGTGGATGTTCAAGTTCAAAATGCTTTAGATTCCTTTGTCTTTAAGATGAATTAGGTATTACTTTATGACTTTATTATTCCTTTGCTGGAAAGAATCTTCATGGAGATACAGGACAAATAAAATTGTACTTTACAGCATGTTTTTGCTACTTCAGGCAAAATTACATTTAAAAAAATCTTTAATTTTAAAATATGTTGGGAATATAGAAATAATCAAATATTGACAATATTTCAGAACACTTTACTGACTGGTAGAATACAAGGCTATAGCACCCCAAGTCCCAAGCTTAGATAAGCTATGCATATCCTGACAGGCTTGTGTCTAATCTGTTCTTAGAAACCTTTAGCAAAGAGGACTTCACAGCCTTCCTAAGCAGTCTAATCTGCCACCTGTCTACACTGTTCACAAGTCTAAACTGATGCCTGAGCTAAGCCCGTAGTTTCTTCATGCTCCTATTCTGTCAGGATCATATCACGTGTGAGATGTATCCCCCCTTCCCACGAGTGGCCATGCATTCCTGCCTTTCTTTGAGACCTGATGGTTACTTATGCCAGTTCAGCAATTTTTTGCCCTGTTTATAAATTAGACTAGTGATATAGTATGTTTTTATTTAAAAACAAGACTTTTTTTCTTCTTCTTTTTTTTTCCCCCCCCTTCTCAGCACTTCATTTCATAGGTCCAGTTGAGAGCACAACCGCATAAAGAGTTGAATCAGCATAACTGAGAAGAGAGAAATCTCCAAGGTGGAACTGGAATGAGTGGCTAAAAGCAGAGAAAGTGAATAGGGTTTGGTCTATTATAAATGCCATGGTTAATGTTAAACCACAGTCTGAATGTCTCTCATTACAAGATCAGCCCATTACTTGCTTCTCTGTTCCCGGTGGTTCCTGATCAGAAGCTAAAGTACAGACCTTTCACATAGAAAGTATTCAAGAAGTGATAATATGGGTGCAGGCAGGCGATGGAACTGAACCAATGTAACCACGTAACTACCATGAAAAGCTGGTTCCCAAACTATCTGCCTGCTCTGCTGTTCCTCTTTCCTGCCCTGTCTTCAGCTGGTCCCTGCTCCATTTTCCACTTTTCTTACCACCTCCCCTGTACAAGCTTTGGTGCACCTCCAGCCCCACAGCAGTCTTATTCAGCTCACTAATCTACCAGAAAATCACTTACACTTTTTTTCAGGATTAATGAGCTGCACTGATTCAGCATACCATCAGATGAGCAGAAACATGTAAGTCAACAGCATAGCAGGGGCAGGAGTGGGAAGCTGCGCTGTAACTGTATGCAGCTGCCCCATTAGCAACATCTTGAACTTCCTTATACCATCAGCAACACCAAGATGTGTTTGATTCCTTGCATTAAATAAGCCTGTATCAATGATGCTGATTTACTTTTAGGGCCTTTAACAAGCACAACCTGAAGAATTGCAAAACAATGACTGTTGGGGTTGTAGTATAGTTCAGTCACACTTCATTCTCCTTTGTGTGACTAGACCCATTGACTTCAAGTAACTCAGAACAGTAAACAAGTACTCCCACTGGAAAAAAAAAGCAGTAGGGAAAAGGTCATTATTTTAATCAATAGAATGAACTTAATTTTCCTTAAATCTAACAGAAATGCTGACTGCAAAACAAACAAATAAACACACAATGAAAGAGGAAATGTAATGCATGAGCAGCACTATTTGAAGTAAAATATTGGGCAAAAATTGTCTTGTTTCTCTCCCTGAAGACAAGAGACTTGAGTTTGAGCTCAAGTCTTTCCCTAAGACAGAGGTCAGCATGAAATGACTCTTCACTTAGGATCGAGGTAGATACTCTCATCCTGTTAGACCCACTCAGCTGTGAGGGAAATAGCATAAGTCACTGGGGAAGGACAAGCACCAAGAAGAAATCTTCACCCAGAGTGTAGTTAGGTTATCCTACTGTTAGGATGCCTTAACAGGTTAGACCTGGACTCTGATCCTGGAGCTTTTATACAGTCTATTAAATTAGAAATAGGAATAATATTGCAGAGACCAACACCTGAAATCCTCCTTCCCTCTCAGCTCCAGCTTTTATTGTAAACATTGGCTTTCTTTTTTTTCCAATTTTTGCCTATTTTTTTTAATTTCCTTCTGCACAATAAAATAAAATAAAATTTAAATTTTTTTTTTAAAAAGTGTATTTCTACATTCCTAAACATCTGGAAGCCTAATATTTGTCCTGGTGTTTAAACTACTTAATTCTAGTCAAAACACAACAAATGCAAATACCAGAAGATACATATAACTTCCTATCAGATATGGTCTTGCATGAATGCAAGTGCTCTTTTTTCTTATTATTTGACTTCATGTTGCTGGCAATCTCAACAGCTAAAGGTTGTGATCATTATTTGTATGGCTGATATTTCACATTTGTCCTCAAGTCTGTTTTGCTTGGAAAAGTGGATTGTACATAAGGAAAGTAATAGCTAAATATAGTCACTGATTTACTATTTCTGTCCTTTGAAGTTTTTGCTAAAATTAGATTGGTATTACTGTTAGCTCATCCTACAGAGTTGCTGCCTTCTCTGAGACTGATTATACATTCAATGAGATTAAAAAATGTCTAGCTTGTTGAAATCTTGAGGCTGTCAACTTTTTTTGCTGAATTGATAGAAAAGAATCTGTACTTACATTGTGTTTTTCTATGGCAATATTGCATTGTGTAATAAGAAAAAACGATCAGTTTCAAGTCTAGATATACATTCTTACAGTATTGTTTCTAGTAAGCTTTATACTGGAAAAAAATTCCAAGATTTGTCCTTTCATATAAATGTACACCACTGGTGCTTCTTCAAGGTACTTTTCATGGTGTTTTTAAAGAGAAATGTTTCTTTCCCAGTTGCACAGTAGCAACAAGGATTCCTTCTTCCTATCTGCCGCTGCAGGGCTGCTGAAAAAAAGTACAGAAGTAAACTGTAGTTGTTCTGATTGCTTACTAAAAAAAGTGGATTCCTACTTAAATTGTGCAATCACAGAACACTAGCACATTAGTTAAAATCTAGCATACTGTACTGGTTAATATATACCATGTGACAATATGAGCTTTTTAAAAATATTGAACTGATATACAACAAGCAGGTTTTCTGAAGGCTGTCTATCAGTGTACAAAAGATTGGTTAAAACATTTTTTCTTTGCTGTCATATTTGATTAGGTTCTTCTTAAAAAATGTAGGTCTAGCTTTGTGTAAAGTTCAAGGTGAAAAGTGTAATTTGCAGAGAACGTTTAGAATGATACTCTATTCCTTTATTGGTGTTTTCATAATTGTATCTGAAAGAGATCTTTGAATCCTCCCTTCCAAGTCCAATCAAATGCTAATTATTCCAAGCCTACAAAAAGAACAATAGCTTAACGTATTTGTCGTTTTAAGTCTGCAGCATGATATACGGAAGTTATTGTTTTTGATACAGTGAACAGTTTTAACAGCTGATTCATGCAGTATTTAATGCATCTCTCTAGACTGCTTTTTGAATGCTAATTAGATTGAATCTGAAAATGTAATAGCAATAGCTAACTACAGGAGAGGATTCATATATATCTTACCAGGTTAAAGGGAAGTGGGATTCACAATTACTTACTGGATTTTAGTAACAAATAAGAGAAAACTGGAAAGCTGTGCCACTGCAGAGTGGCTTCAGTAATTTATGCATTCAAGAAGTCTGTCAAGAACTCTGCCATTTATCTTTTTTAACAGAAGTTGATCCTTGCTACTTTAAAGTGAAAGCCAAGATCAGTTCTGAATAGAAAAAATAATGAAAGCAAAGGGTTAGATAAATTTTGAACATTGAAAAGGGATTGAAAGCTGGAGAAAATATCTGTAGATTTCATTGGTGGGACATTTTAACCTTATAATCCTTGCATTCAGAATAGCACAGACACTAGTTGCTGCGTACAAAGGAGCTCATTCTATTTTACTCTGATGAAGTCTACAACAAGACTCTGTTGTGCTGGATGAGGGAAGAAGGCCTTTCTGAGGCTAAAGGTCCCTCTTTAAGAAGTTATTGCTCTTTTTCCTCTGTATTTAAATTACAAAGATGGCCTTTTGCTAGTGACAATCACTGCACTGCACATGAGATAGTTGTTCAGGTAGGCAGAGCACAGGCTGCTGCTTACTTTACAAGCAAAAATAGACCTCCTCCAGAGCTTCACGGCCCTCTGGTGAGTCAGCCACTCCCCTCAGTTTCATAACATCTGCCAATTTACTGAGCGTGCACTCTACCCCACTGTCCAGATTGTTAATGAAGATCTTACCTACTCCGAAGACTCACAGTAACTGAACATTTAATTCTCAGGTCTGACTTCTCTTAAAATTTTAGTTGAAAGAACAATCTCACAGGTATACTGTATCTATCACAAATTTACTGTTGAACCAGAGTCTCAGCTTAGCATCTCTCCTTAAAAACAAGTAAAGACTTTAGAATTTGATCTATGCCTTGTCAAAAAAACGCCATCTTTACTGAGATCGCACTTATTACTGCTGTCTTGCTAGGTGGTGGATAAAACACACAAAAATCACCAAAACTTTACTACTTTTTCTGGAAACTCTCATCATAGCTTACAATGACTGTGTTACATCTGTCAGTTTTAAAATGTGTATATATTTTAGTATTTCAAGCAATCCATATTAAGCCTAGTAACACTGATTATTTTTGTATTGATGATCTGATATCTAATCAGTTGACTTTGGATCTTCTGATAAAATATATTGTTGTGATTATCTCAGAGTTCAGAAGACTGTGAGAATGTCAACGAAATACAAATGTAATCAAATTTAAAGGTCATAAAAGTTTGATGATATAAAAGTGCTGAAATGTTTGTCTAGTGTGTAAAAATATAAGAGCATTCCAACTATGGAATATATTAAAGTCAAACTGTAGATAGTGGTGTTTTTCCATAACTCTAAGTAATAGCATTTTGATGATCTTATTGTAGAAATGAAATATTACAGTGAGGTAGAAAACTAAAATGTTTTCTGAGAAAATCTAACTGATGTTAGTAATCTGTAAGGGAACATGGTGAGCTTCCACATAAAGATATTCAAAAATCTAGAGCTGTTGAAAGGATGTGAAAGACAATATGCAATCTAATTATGTGTAGTGGTTGGTGTTCGACCTCCTAGTAGCCACCTGCAGACTGGACCCAACATTAAGATGTCCTGAAGATAGGTGTGTGGCTGTGCAGAGGATGCTTCTAATAGGACATTAATTTACCTGATCTGAAATGAAGTTTCATGAGCAGTGCAGCAGGGATGAAAAAGAAGAAAAGAACATATTTACAAAGCTCGTGAAAAGGTTTTAATGTTAAAGGATTGAGAGGACTGAGGTTCAAAAACCCAAAGATAAACAGCAGAAACCTGCTCAAAGCCAGAAAAAGTAGGAAAGAAAAAATTAATGAGAATAGGTTCATAACAGGAACATGAAGGATGTTAATGGATCAGTCCACTGAAAAAATTAAGATACATAAAAATATACCATTGCAAAAAATACAGAAATAAAGACCAAAAGCTGGAAAGCTCACTACAAGATCAAAATATCATTTAAAGGGTATAACTCAATTCATATGACAGAAATATTACAATAAATTACAATAAAATATTACAGTTTGTAAACTAGTAGTATTTGATGTCTTACTAATATTTTTAAATTAGCCATCCATAAACTCTTTAGGAACCAGGTAATGAAAACTTGAAATTTTTAGCTCATAACTTTGAGAACTTATAGAACACAAGTATGGAACTGGGAGCCTAGAGGAATGGTTTGTGCCCCTGTCTAACAAGGGGAAAAGGAAGGAGTTAAAAAAAAAAAGAAGAATTAAAGCTGCCCTTTCATGTTCACATTCTAAAGCCAAAATATATATCTAATGATTTATAAATACCAGGCTGATAACAGAAAGATGAGAAGAATTCAGCACAGATTTGTAAAGAGGATTTAATTTTATTCTTACAGGACAGTGGGCCCTGTGAAGAGAGGAAAATGCTTTAGTAAAGTTTATGACATTTTCTCTTATGATGGTTTCAAAAATGAGATTTTTTTTTCCTATAAATCTATAATAAAGTTGTATGAAATATACAAGTAGATCTGGGTATTTCTATTTGATTTTGTTTGGAAAATGTGAAATAAATACTTTGCAAACATAAATTAAAGAAAGGACTTTTTTCCAAATTCATAAGTGAGATTCAACTAAAGCAATATAGCTAGATAAAATTAGGTTTTTTTATTATTTGCATGATTTCAGAGGTTATCCATTTTAAATTGAGGACATGGAGGAAACGTTCTTTTGCTTTACCACACATACATAGATTTGTGTGAATGGGTAGCTGAAGTGGATTGTCTTATTACAAAGCACCCTGCATTGATCACTATTGGAAACCTCTATTCTATATAATCTAGCTGTTCTCATGAATCAGCCTAGACACATTTTGTATTGGATGTATGAGAATGAAATTTTCTAGTGTTTTTATGTACTTGCTGAGTAGTACTGTAGAGAAATCCCAAATGCTGAGGTATTTTTTTCTATGGGAGAACTGCAATATCAATTCCCTTGTCTGGTATCAGATACGCTTGCTACCATTTGGGACTTGTCTAAAAGAATATAGCTCCAAACTCAAGTGGCCTTTAAAATATTTTACAGACAAACCACTCAAGAATCTCTTATTTTTGTGAATCACTTTCACATCCCCTTCTCCAGAAGTGAGATGCAAGTAATTGAAATCAAGTCTTTTAAGACTTTAGGTCTGCATTGGCCCACATAA
>VXAL01017267.1:165807-194932 GCA_013399475.1 Chauna torquata
AGAAGAAGAAGAAGAAGAAGAAGAAGAAGAAGAAGAAGAAGATACAAAGCAAGTAATGCTGGATGCAATTGCTGATGGATGCCCAGCCAGTCCCAGAGCAGTGGCTGCACCCCCCTGGCCAACTTCCCCCCGTTTTATCGCTGAGCATGATGCCATATGGTATGGGACATCCATTTGGCCAGTTTGGGTCAGCTGTTCTGGCTGTGTCCCCTCCCAGCTCCTCATGCACCCCCAGCCTCCTCACTGGCAGGGCAGCATGAAAAGCTGAAAAGACCTTGACTCAGTGTTAGCACTGCTCTGCAACAACTAAAACATCAGTGTGTTATCAGCATTACTCTCATCCAAAATCCAAAACACAGCACCATACCAGCTACTAGGAAGAAAATTAACTCTATCTCAGCCAAAACCAGGACAGCTGGTTTGTTTGAAATGTGTACATTGTCTTCAGCGGTCATGTAGTAGCACATTTAAAAATATTTTTGTCAAATAGTTATCAGTTTTGCAGGTATAAAGATTTAACAGAGTAATGTTTTTTGACAGCTTAACCAAGTTTGAAAGCATCAAGCATCGGCACTTAGATAATGACACTGGCAGGGATGGTTTTACTGCACTAGATGCCAATTAAATTACTGATTTCATAATTATAAAACAGCATGTTGCAGTGGATAATTAATGTTGTCACACTCAAGCTGAAATACTTTATATAAGCATAAGCCTTTCCTCTGTTGATTTGCTAATTCAGGAACCAGAAAATATTGCGTATCATCTTTTAATATTTGAATACATACCTTTTAGGATTCCTGCTCCTACCTGCTGCCGTGGCATCATGCTCTGCTATTTAATGGCTCAATCTAATGAATGTGGACAATGTTCAGAAGGGACATAATGATCTCTAGGGAGTATAGTGTTCATATAAAATTAAGACTAGATTTGAGGGGACAAAAATAAAAAACAAACACAAAAATAATTTATCATTTTACCAATAAGAAAACCTGTTGGAAGGAAAGGCGGTTGGCAGTAGCAAAGACTTAGTACAGAAAGCTTTATCTGCTAATGTGGAGTTGCTCTAATTTATAAATGAGACGGTGGAGAGGTAGTCCTAGAATAAAGACTATCTTATAGTCCTTAGCCCTAGAACAGTGAAGCATAAGGTCCTCAATCTTCTCAGCTAACTGAATTTAGTTGTGGCCAAGCTGATGGGTTTTCCATTGATAAGTCACACTAATAAATGAATACAGATCCTGACCGTAGAACACAGGGCAAACTGTACAGTAAAACACTATCATCTATCTTCAAGCAGAAAATAGGGTCTGATAATATTTTTTTTTTTCTTGGAAACAAAAAAGCTAGCGGTGGTTAACCATGCATCAGCACAATGCTTCTAGTTGTAACCACAGATGTGTTCTATTGATTTGGGCTAGGAAGTGGGATGCCAAATCTCAAGGCCATTCCTGTCTTTGGGGAGTTAAAATTACAGCTGCCCCCACCAGGACACCACTGTCTGACTAATGGACTTTCTGTGAGAGAACATCTTCCAACTATCTCTTGAAACTGGGCCAGTCTGAAACTAAGAATGCAAAAGTGGTGAGCCCAGAAGAACAATTACAAGAGACCATTTCTGGTTTACAATTGAAGACAATCAGTTTATATGAGCCAGATATGGGGTTCCAGCCTCTGCTCTCTGAACTGTTTATGCCTCTTTCATTCAATATTGTTGTATGAAAAGTATACCATGGTTGCTATCAGCATGGTCATTAAAAGGAATGACCTTATATGGGCCAATCCAAAGTTGCACTTTCTGGATTGTAATGGGATCAAGGCGTGCATGGGATCAAAATATAGTCAGAAGTTGCTTTAGCGACCACTCGTCTTCACCATCTACAGCTTCTAATGCAGCCGCCCTGCAGCAGAACTATCAATATTCCCTCAACATTTCCTTATTTTCCCAGCTATTGCATCTCGTTTCTTTTTTTTACCAAATTATGGAATTTTGTTCATAAAGTAGAATCACACTCCTGTCTGCTAAACAGGATCCTGAGCCTTCCAAACATTACTTTTGAAGTCATGGAACCAAGGGATTGTGCAGTACACATGCTATCAGGGAGTAGCATCTTCTGACACAATTACTCATATTTATACCAAAGAAAATGAAAGCAAATACCTTACAATATTACAGATTTAAAAAGAGAGGATTTTATCAGTTTATGGCTTTTTGATGTGTATGAAATTAGAGAGTTAAAAAATGAAAATAAAATTAGCCTATTTTAATGAAGTTCAATAGTAAAATAGGGGAAATGTTATATTCTTGTGAAATGTCTGTATTTTCTTTGTCAAATACAGCAGAAAGGTAATTGAGATGCTTTTATGGGTAAACAGGAAAGATGCAATGACTGATTATTCTCAGTTTTCTACATACATGTAGATTTGCTCTTTTTAGCACTAATACAGGTTTGAAATATTTCATTGAAAGTATTAGTCCTGTTTCTTTTATGCCATTAATAATTTTGTAGTCCACAACTTTTGCAGTTGAAAACTCAATACATTTTTGGTTATTGAGACAAAAACAACACTCTCTTTATAAATATGCATATATACCCAAAGTTAATCAGTTCACTGTTCTGGAATTAGCTGACTTGTTTGCCTTGGTGTATCGCCAATTAGCAGAAACCCAGGGATACTGTCAGCTGACAGCTGGAAAGAGATCCCCAGCTCTGCAGCATACAGTTCGCTGTGTTATACAAAACCCCGAGCTGATGGTATTAATGCTTTAATATTACTTATTAGAATTTTCATCAGCAATCTGTCTACTACTTTTTAATGAGCAAAACACACTGATAGAACCCTGCAAGGAGCTGTTTTCCTCAAAATCATACTTATTTTAGTGTCTGAAATGCAGCTTTTTGGTTGGTATACCTAAAAGTAATTAGTGATGAGAAAAGCAAAGCTAGAAAAATAACAACAGATAAACAGAACAGGGTGGCAGGCAGGAGTAGGAAGACATTTTGCTGTCCAGGAAGCTGTATAATCCAAAGTGATTTCTGAATAAGAACAACTTTAGAAGATTTTTTAAGTTAAAGGGTTTTGTTCACAGGAATCTAGCTTTAAAAGAAAAATATGTATTTTAAGAATTAAATGTTTATTATTACTTAATGGGGTTGTATTTTTGAGGTCCAAAAGTGGATTCAAATATTTTCTTCAGTAAACAGTTGTGAAAGGTTGACTTTTTCTAATATAGAATATACTTGCACAAATGATCTACTGACATAACAGTTATGATATAGAAACACAGTTTGTTTCTTTTAAGATTTAGAATAAACTATAGTTGTTTTCTGAGTGTAGTTATGCTTGAAAGACTGGATAAATAAAACAAAATCACCTAATAGGATCAGACAGTTAAGCCCCACAAGAATGAGCAATACTGAAGAGATGTTATTTATTTTCCATCCTTAACTTTATTCTCCTCTAGAGAAGAATATATTCTAGAGAATATATCTTCTGTATATCCTTATATGTACTTATATAGAGAGAATGTAGTTCTCCTTATATTTCTTATACAATCCGTAAAAGCAACCCTGATGTTGCATGCTCCCACAGTCACTGCCTTGACTCAGAAAGTGCAGCCAGTCAGAACCTACAGCACAGGATGCGGCTGAAGTCATAAATAAGAATTCTGTGAGAATTACACATAAACAATTCAAGATTAGTATTGATCTATTTTTGCATTATTTACAGTTGCCCTTGAGTCCGTTTGCACAGTTTTAATGGAGCTTAGCTGCGTTAGGATTCAAGCTAAATGCCACATTAGAAGCCCCCCAGGGAGAAAAGCTTTCTGAGTATGGTAATAATGGAAAGCACGTATCTGTGGAGTGCCAAAGACAACTATGTAGCCCCCTGTGTTGGATGCTACATGGATTAATGCAACGCTGTGCAAAGTAATAGATATTTGTTGATAAATCAGAAGTAAAATATGTAGTTAATGGCCTAAAATTAAAAAAGCATCATTTCTTCCTTTGTCTAGGGAAGTTTAATCACTGAATTAAAACATTAGGAGACTATAATAGAGGTGAAGAAAACCTTTTTTCTAGGGAAATTTGAAAACAAGAGTGTGATGGGAGTGAGTGACCTTGCATGTTTCACAAGCTTAAAGAGGCTCCCGCTGGCAGCGCACTGTTGAAGGGTAGATAACAATCCCGCTGCTATCATCAGGGATTGCAATCACTGTCACAGAGCTTGTCATGTGCTGTCTGCGGGAGCAGCAGCAGAGGAAAGTGCAGATTTGAAATCAGCATTATCTGTCAAGAAAGAGACTTCTTGGTGAGTTGGAGTATTTTGAAACACACACATCCCACATTTGTGTTTTGGCAGTTAGAGCTGATCCCTGAGCAGAATTGCTACATCAGCATTTTCCCTGAAAAAGCTGCACAAAGCCACTTACGTAGCATTACGAAAGATGTGTCTGACCTGTGCAAGGAGGAAATGACAAGATATGGGTGTGCAGCCACTGCTCCACAGTGAAAGCAGCATCATGTGTGCAGAAGCAGTTTAAGGTGTACTTTTTCATTTTGGCAAGATGACTGTCAGCCAGTCTTCTTGATGGGGTAACTGGAGATGTGGTGTTGGCACCTTAGTGTATCACTGTTTTCCAGGCTTGCTCTGCTTTTCAGTAAGTGAGCTACAAGGGTACCTGTTAGCAGAGTTAGCAGAGTAGTCTGACTCTACCATAAGATGTTTTCCCTTACCTGGGACAATTTTCTTAAGGTACGTTGGCTTTAAGGAGTAGTATCTGTTGCAGTGTAACTAACAGCAGCTCCAGCTTCCTGGGGAATCTAATACCCTGAGTTACAGATATAGGAAAAAGGCAAGTTCATTACTGGGTATGGGTAAGAGCAGAGGACTTGTTAGTATGGAATTCCTTAACATTTTTTAATAATGGGTTGTTACTGAACAAAAGTGTAATATATCTGCATTTATAGCATAGTAACTGAAAAGCAAATACAAGACAGTAAGCTTAACACGTCTGTCATTTTACTTGGTACCATAATGTGGTTGGCGTGAATGTTGTATAACGGCCTCCTTTGCTTAAAGAAGAGAGCCCTGTCTTTCTAGCCTTATGTATATGTTGAATGTTTACAAATCCTTGTAGCCTGGGACCTTGCTCCCTCCAGCTGATGGATCTTGATGCATTTATAGATCCTGAAAATTCAATAGCTACCACATTGTCTTGCATAGTAAAAATAGAGAATAACACAGGGACAGAGGAGACTAGGAAGTCAGGAGTTTCAAGATTTTATTTTTTTTCCACTTTCATTTTTAACACAAAGTTGATGCTCTGAGTGAAAGTGGAGTTTAGGTATTTTTGAGACTGAAAGCTGTATTTAATACCTGGGCGTTCATACTGATGCTTTGAAAAAAGATTCAGATCACATTTCAAACAACTAAATTTAGGCATCCACATGTAGATGTCCAGATGAACTAGATCTCTAAGCTCTCATTATTGTCAACAGATCATTAGTCAAAGGCTTAGTACAGTCAATGGATGCTAGAGAGATACCAGCAGGTATTTACAGCAGCCAAAATCATCATCACTGGTGTAAAAATACTCCTTCTCTGGCTGCCTGGCCTATTCCAATGCTGCTAATTAAAGGTTTCCTGCAAGACTGCACCTGGTATCAAAGCCCTGAGGGACTAGCCCTTGTTTTTTAGGGATACAGGTTTTTGTTTGGTTGGTTGGTTGGCTGGTTGGTTTGGTTTGTTTTACCAGATCCAACAAATTACAAATGAAACTGACATCTTAAATAGCATTTATTGGGTGTCTATTTGGGAGAAGAGCTATACTATTGAGATAAACTGCTGCAGGCAAAGAAATTCCATTAAATATAAGTGCTCAAGAAAATGAACAGTTTATTCTAAATATGCTTGTCTAGTACAGAAATATATTTTGTTCGTATTAAAAATTAACTAACTGCTCAAAAGGTTTAATCACATTTTGTGAGGTTTGAGTGTTTGGTGATCTGCAAATATTCAGCATTTAGCCTTCAAAGAAGTTGGATGTCGTGTCACACAGTATTTGGACAGCAAGAGTAGTGGGACAAAAGTGAGGTGCCTAAGCGGGAGGGAGGTAGAGGAACGAAAGCAGAGATGTGATGTGAAAGATGATCAGAAGACTCCTATTACTTTGGGGTAAAAGTCTTCTCTTCTGTTTGATTTCATTCTGATCCAAGGTGTCTAAGACCACAGTGAAAGACAATGAAGCTGAACAAAGCTACAGAACTCTTATATGTCGGTGATATTCTTGAGTTGAGACAATGCATTCCCTTTCAGCATTTTGGAGATCCTGAGGAAGAAGGTACATTCGTGCTTAAACTAATAGATTCTGCTGAGAAAGCCTGAGAACACAGTCGTGACTACACTGCTCCTTGAGACAGCTCTGTTTCTATATCATGTTGTCCAGCACATACGGCTCCAAAATTATCGTTAGGATAGCAGTGGAGCAGAGAAAGAATATCTATCTGTACCCTCTACTTAGGCAAGCCCTTTAACTTTATGCAGTTTTTCCTTTCTGGAAGCCATAGCAGCATTTTACTGGATGTTCCACCCTAGAGAGTTATGGGAACAGAATCAGCCAAAGTCCTTAGAAAGTCAGAGAAATGTCATAAGGGTCTAACATTGTCCCATTACTGTTGACCCTGCATTTGTAAGTCAGGAGAGTTGAGACTGCTTGCTAATGACCAGTTCTTCTACAGGGCAGTAAAGTACGTCATATTGCAGAGAACGGGTGCTGCAAGACAGTGGTCAATAATAGCACCACAACCATTGTATGTATCTACCATTAATTATTTCTCACAGTTTTCCTCTCACTTTCCTTGGAAAACTTCTGTCTAATCTGTGCTTACTAGTACTTTCTTCTAAGACCCCTTTAGTTCCTTCATCCTGTGTGGATAACACAATGCAAATTCTGCATAGAATACTGCCTAAAAGGGAATGCTAAGTGATGTATACTGTGTCTGAAATGACATTTCTCCTGTCTCCTGAAGGTGGTCCCCTGACTTCCACAACACTTCCCAGGGCACAAGCTCACACCATCAGCATTCATTTTTGTATTCCCTGAATATGATGTGGAACCTCAGCTGAGGTTCAACCTTCCCTCACTAAGCCAAGGAGCCACTTTGTCAAGAAATCACAAGGGTCTAGCTGGACATGGTAGGAAAATATATTTCACAGATATAGGACACTAGTGCATCTTTAGATAGGAAGACCAAGAAAAACACTCTTAACGGTTGATGCAACAAAAGTTAATTTCAGTTCAGAATTACGCTAGAGTTAACAATGATTTGTGGCAGAAATAATTGTAAAATTCATTTTAACATGCCAATATATGCAGATATCACTTGCATTTTCTGATTTGCTTTTCCAACCTCAATGCGTTTTTCCAGCATCTTTTTGATTGGTCACACCTTGTCGTATTCGTTTCCCATTCTTCCTCAGTGCTCTCTTCCTTGTAGGTTCATTGTAGTTTATTGCCTATATTACTGTGTTTTGCATAAGTCTGTGCCAAGTGCAGAAACTTCTTGGTATGGATGTTGGCCAAAGACTGTACTCTCACAGTTAATACTTTGACTCTAACCATTTCTTTCACCAGTGGGCAGTACTGAGGATCTAGTCTTGCTTTCTGTACAATTTTCCCTATTTAATCTTTGGTGCTTTGTGTAGGAAGATTGTTATGCATATTCTGAAAATGGATATCACTGACTCCAGTGTTCTGGGAGAACACACAATTACTAATCAACAGTTAAAGACTAATTTTAGTACTAATTTACAACTAAGCAGAAACAATATAAATTCTTACATGAATGAATTTTTCCCTGGGAATAGGTCAGAGATGCAAAACATCCAACAATTGTACTTTTAGATATCCACAGCTGACATCTCATGCTGTATTTATTATTTTGTAAATATGCAGTAACACTTGCCAAGTGTTACATAAGAAGGCATTAGGGACCTTAAATGTGTGTCATTGTCATCATAATCAACTTTCACTGAGATAGTTTTTTTAAATTGGTCCTCAGTGCTCTAAGCCTAAAGTCTGACAAAGCAGTTCAGTTCAGGGAGATGCCCTGTTTAGAAGATGGGGTGCCTTGCTTTAGGTGGTTGACTGTCATCACAGATTTTGAGGTTTTGCGCTCGTGATGTTCGAAGCTCCGTAGAAATTATTTGAAGAATTCATTTTAATATGTTTTCAGATTGCACTGAAAAACTACAGTGTTACCTTCTGTCTTTATAAAACCATCAGGTAACATTCCTTTCTATGAATTTTTGATAAGGTGGTCCCAGGACAAGGGAAAGAAGAAGTAGCTGTCTGCCAACTGATCTCAGAAGTCTGTATTCACTGTTTAACTACTTGCTTTGTAGAGCTAAACCAGATCATGCAAAAACTCTCAGCAGATCCGTGAATGAGGAATACATTTTGACTTATATGTTACCTACTACTGTAAAGCTTCTTCATTTTTCATGAGAAAATAGATCCTAGTTTATTAAAAGAAGAAAAATTCAATAATGGAATTTTTTTCGTTACTTAGTTTCATCATTGGGTTCTGTCCTGTATGCAAGTGTCATATTAGACAAGTCAAACCTGCAAATCTACATGTTTCTAGCATATTTCTAACAGCTGGTCTCAGAGCTGAGGTCTCCCTTGGGACAACGGCGAAGAAATCCTAGGGGTCCTGTATGCAATTACAGATGCACCAGCTAGATCACTCAGGCTCCCATAGTCCATGGACTGTATATGTGTGCTGCCATGCAACTCTGTTTTATACCACCCAGTGTCTTTGGAACCTTATTTCCTTCTTGATAATGTGAATAAAATTGTTTCCCATTTGTTGCAGCTTGAGTGGTGGACAAAGCAGAAGGTTGCCTATTGGTACACAGCAAAGAATTTAGCTGATTTATTTGTACAAGCTTCATTTCACCATGGTAAGCCTGATATGCTGTACTTCTAGATCCTACCTATTCCACGCAAAAGTGTCAGTTTTACTCCTGATGAGAAAAGCTAAAATAACTATGATATTGATTCCTTAGTATTTATCTGCTTTCTGAAGATATGAAAGCATGTTCAGAGAGTATAACAAAAAGGTAGATAAAATGTGAGTGATATTACGGAACTATTACAAAAAAAAAAAAANAGATGAAAAAAACATAGAAACAAATCAGTGAATTCTAATCTTTAAATCCAATCAATCCAGTAACAGTATTGAAGGAAATGTTGGGTTTTTTGGTCTTAATATTTTCTGCAAGATTCTTAGTAACTTTAAAGGAAAAGAGAAAAATTATTATTCTTTTGAGGACAGGTACAATAGGACACTAAAACATAAAAATGAGGAGTTTTCTGTGTTATGGGATATTATTCTTATAGAAAAAGAAAAGAGTTAAAAGAAGTGAAATAGCTTTAAAAAAAAAAAAATTTACTACAGAACCTCTTGGAAAATCTTGTATTACTTGTTACAGGGACTTTTTTATGATGATTCATAGCTTTGACAATTCAGCCTATTGATATCAAAACCACTTTGAGCAAATGCTCTGTGCTCCTTTGTTCCATTGACAATATGCAAAATCCTTCTTATACCATTCGGGATGTTCCACTTTTTGAACTTTGAAATTTCTGGCTTCAGTCACATATTTCATCCATACATTTTGTAAAACAACAATGCTTTAGGATTTTTTTTCTGCTGTTCCAGGCACCACTAGCATAAGTAATGACAGTGTTTTTGTGGGTTTAAGTTTAAAACTGTGTTTTTACTATCTGTTGCTGAAAACTACAATTACATTTCTTCTGTGTTTACATTCTGGATATGTTACAAAATGACTATAATTACATAGAAAAGAAAGTGATGATTATATGGTCGGCTTTTTACATTTCAAAACTATTAAAATTTTATAATAACATTACATGCCTGAGTTACTCTCATAGAAAAGTGAAGGGTAAGAGTTTCCTTCTGGCTTTAAATGAGGCTGTTTGCGGTATATTTAATGTCAACTTCTGTAGGTTGCAACCACTGTAGTAAGCACTGCAGTGTCTACATGATGATCATGGTGGATGATTTAAGTGCCTAATAGGAGTAAAAGCAAAATAGCTTTGGAATATGGCATCCTTGTATAAAAGGTATTAAATTAGCTAACAACTAGACCCTTTGAAACACGGAAATGTGGCTGAATTTGTTTATCTGGCCTAGCAACAAACATCTTATTCACATCTCACCCCCAACTGGATTTTTATCACTGACCAAACAAGAATTCTTCTTTGTATTATTGATCAAGAAAGAAAAGTATGTAAGCAAATTGGATATGTGTATATTATTAGCTGTTACCTGGACAGGCAAATTAGTTTTTCTTGCATAAATTACTTTCATAAGTTGCTCTCTTGGATTAAAAAAATTTTGTGCACGTGACACTAGGGAAAGAATTTTTAAAATGAAAAATACCCTTTGATCTGACCATGTTATGGGCTCCAGTTCAGTCGAGGAGCAAGGGTATGACCAAGGAGAGAAACAAGTAGTAAAATTCTTTCTTTAAATACAGGCACAGCCGTGACTTCTAGCCATGGTAGATTCCCAGCTTCTAAACCAAACAAACTCAGTACCTCTGACAAGTATACTGGGTGCCTGGGGCTTTGCTCTCTTAGAATCATAGAATCATAGAATATCCTGAGTTGGAAGGGACCCACAAGGATCTTCGAGTCCAATTCCCAACTCTTCAGTGAGGAAAATATGTAAACCTCCCTGTGTGTAACTTTTGTGTTCTGGATTGGGCAATAGTGTCAAGTAAGTCATTCAACAAGTGCTTTGTTTGGGAAAAGGAACCCCAAAGGAAATTCTTAATAGCAAGAGAAAATTGTATCTTTAAAAGTGTTCTTTTTATGGAACGCTTGTATGAAACCTTTTTTCTTTTCTCTTATCAGCTTAGTTTTCCCTGTAAGCATAGAGTTCAAAATTTAACTGGAGAAAAAATACAGAAAAGCTTCTTTCCTAATGTCAAGATAATCTTTTAAACATAAAACCCAAAGGATAATGACAGGAATACTACCCCAAAAACTGGGTCACTCGCCACCCTTCTTAAGAAAAGTTGTATTCTATGCTTCCTTTAGTATAGCAGAAAAATATCGTACTTTAATAGGAGTAAAAGAAAGAATCCTGCCAAAACAGCAGGATAGATTACAAATTATTTTAATTATTTCAACTCACCTTGTTTCTCTGAAGTTTTCTTCTGAAAACCTGTTTTGTAGATTGAGCCAAGTATTCTGTTACTCTTTCTTCCTAAATGCTAATGACAAGAGCAAATAACTTTATTTGTACCTGGAGTCATAAAACTACATAACTTGTTTCCCAGTTACTACCCTGGGTTTTCTAAATGACAGGATTTTTTTTCCAGAACACTTTCTGTGTTGTTCTTTCTTCATCTCTATGACAGTGATTGTCTCAATCTATAGTATGGAGAGGCACAATTGTGAATTTCTTATGTCCTCTTTGCTCTTTTACCCTGCCTGGCTCAAAGTATAGATGCTGAGTGTATTTACATGCTAATTCAATACTTCTGCTCCCCTGGAGAAAAGCTAAATAAAATTTGAAAGGGGGGGAAAAAAAATTCTTTGATAAATGAATGCACCATTTTTTAGGTCAGACCCTCATTAGTGGAAATCAATGTATCATCATTGACTTCCATGGAGCTATGGCAAATTACATCAGCTCAGGGTCTATATGCAATGATGATATTTGCATTTGTTGAGTCTTTGAACAAGAGCTGTAATGCTTTCATATGGAACAGATTTGTTGCACTGGGAGTTTTTAAGACATTCATTTGGAGTGTTTGGAGTTTGCTGTTTTTCAGATTCTCAATAGTTCCATAGAGTATCTTATTACCTGTTCTGCTGGGATTTCCTCATTAGCAATGCTGAGTAGGAATTATTTTGAATGTAGTATGAACTGCTGCACCTCTGTCCATTTTACACATTTTAAAATGAATGTTTGGTCTGGAGAAATTAATTAAATGACCACATCTGTTACACTTGAGTTCTTGAATCTGAAAGTTTGTTTATGCAAGTACTCATTTGAGAGGTACAATTCATTTGCATAAATATATTTGCAAATAAGATGATTATTCTGTCTTTTCAGCAAAGCTGGTTTGAAAAGTTTAAAATTTTGACCCCCATAATGCAGGAAAATATTTTTGCTAAATAGTTTTTTCTTTTTTTCACTCTCTCTAATTTTAAGCTTATTTTACCACAAATCACCATCGACCATATGAATGACCACAGGGCTTGTAACTGGTGAGCAAGCTGAGCTTCAGAAAAATGTGAGTGGAAGTTATCTGCATGCTGTGACAGCAATAAGCCCAAGGGCACAGCCTTCTGTTCTGGAGAAATAAGGTTTAGGTCCTTTGAACTGCCTGTCTCTCTAGAGAAGAATGTAAAAAAATAAGTAAACACTTTTGGACACAGACCTTCTCAGACATGGGTTTAAGAATGATTCTTTCTGTGTACTCCTGAAAATGCTCCTCCTAATAAATTAAGTACTCCTTCTAAACAGAATAAACTTAGTAGATGAAACCTCTTTCTCATATGTCCATCACTCCATATATGCAATGAGACCGCACATGGCCATAGCTACTTGAGGTCGCTTTTGAAGTCCATTGCCACTGCTTCAGTATTATACCAGGTGCTGGTAGTGTCATCTATACCTGCTCAGAGCTGGGATAGGGGACTTGGCTGCAAATATGTCTTTGACTAGTCACTATTTAATTCAATTCTGCCAGATGACTTTCTCTTCATGCTTCAAGAAAACTAGAGGTAGAAGTGGGAGACATGCTGAAATTCAGAAGTGTCACTTTAGCCTGAGTGAAAGGGAGTGAAAGAACGAGAGCAGACATTAGCATTTTGGTAGTCCCACACAACTATTTCCATTTGCTGGCATCCAGCTGTCTGTGACATCCATTGTGGTCACTGCTGCTTTATGCAGAGTGGGGAATGGCCATCAATGACCTTTTTGGGTCACACAGTGGCAGATCAAACCAATCTGCTGGTAATTCATAGCTTGTGTGTAAAATTAACTTTAGGGGGACTTATTAAAAAAAAAAAACACACACACACAAGAGAGCTCTTTATCCATAAATACTTGCTTTGAAAAGATGATGTTTTGCTGATGGGCAGTTTGTTTTGTGCTTTTTTTTCAGTGTTCTCAATGCTTTTGGTTTGATCATAAGCCCAATGACATTTTGTGGTCTTTTATAAAGCCAAGAGTCAAGTGAGCATATAAGAACCTCAGCTTTCGTTAAAGAACAAATTAAAATTGATGTCTTGTTGCAGAAAAAAATAAAACCTAGAGAGCATGTCCTGATTGCATGGAGAAGGCTTGGTCACCAGAAAAAGATAGAAAATAATGCCTCCGTTATCACAAGGTGGTGGGAAACCTTGTGTTCTCTTCTTATTTTAATTCAAACAAAATTTTTCAGCCTTGATTTATGCACCACAACAGTGGTGAGAACAGGAAAGAAAATGTGTATTCTATGTGTCCTTAAAGCTCATGGGTGCATGAGCTTGTAGCACACATGCAGACCTAAATCAGTGTGCTTTACATCCAGCTGCAGTGAGGGGCTAACAGAGTCTCTGCTTAACTTCTTGCATTCCATTTGCAGGATCACTGTGCAAAGAATTCATATGAATCTAAGTGGAGAGGCTCTTACTGTTAAAAGTCTGGTAGGGTTGCCTTTAAGACTTCTTGGCTCCGTCACATAACTCATAGTTTCATAGATTAATTAGGAGATGTTATGGCTGAAAACTAGAGCTGAAAGAGCAGACTTATTGACTGAGTTTTGAGGCCAAAAAAAAACCTTCTATGCAGCTGCAGGAGCTCCACCACACTTCTGCACAGCATGCTGAAGCATTACAAGTGGCATTATTTCAATATGTTTATGGTTTCTGCTTATTTCAAGTTCTTTTGTTGTTCTTACCACCCTGATGCCTGAACACCCTAAAGACATGGACTTAATTTACAAAACTGACATTCATGAGAAGTAATGTGGTTACTCACTAACACTAATTGGCTTTAAAAAAAAAAAAAAAACACAAAAAAATGTTTCAAATAGTCCTGACCTTGAGATATTTAACAGAAATAGAGTGGAAAATACTCAGCAAAGTGAAAACAAAACAAAACAAACAAACAAACAAACAAAAAAAAAAAAAAAAAAAAACAAAAAAAACCAACAACCTTTATTCAAGCATTCATCTTCCTTTCTTGATGAAGCAGCTTCTGTCACTCAATTCCCTGTCCTTGACAATATTCGTTTATCTTATCCCTCTTTTTCATTTGTTTTCCCAACCTTCCTAACAATTTCAGCTGATGAAACACCACAAGTAAAAAACAGCAATTGGTGGTGGTCTGTTCTAGAGGATCTGTTGGTTTTTACCAGGGATGGTAAAAACATATGAATGGAAATAACACTGGAAGTGGAAACACTGTCATTTTGGGGGAGCTTAAGCTGACCCTGTTTCCATTTGAATTGCTTTCTCAATTTTTAATGAAAACCATCTGCCTTTTTTTGAAGAAAGTTTTTTTTTTTTTTCTTTTTAAGATTTGTCACTGAAGAGATAGGTCCACCTATTTCTTAAGCAACATTGGATGAGGAAGATTGTATGCACTTGTGAAAATGAACAACAGAGCTAGCTCAGTATTCTGCTGGACTTATACTGTTCTCATTCTTCCAGGTAACCACAAAGAACAGCAGACCACCTTATAGCAGATAGTAATTTGTTTATTTACTTATTTATTGAGACTGGATGGTATATTCAAGCTGTCTAAGCAATGCTTTTTTTTTTTTTTTTTTTGTAGTCTGAAGTAAAGTAAATATGACCATGGAGAAGAACAATCGTATTCCAATAGGCATGATTTTGATCTCATTTGTGCCAAAGTAAATCAAGAATATTTTTACCAATGTCAGTACAGCCACGTCAGTAAAATTCTAGTGGGAGTATAGAATATAGCACAGTATCTCTGTAAAGAATAATGAAAGATTGCAGTGGGAATTGTTGTGTCTTAGTATCTCTGCAGGAAATAGGTTGAATTTGGTATTTTAGATGGTTGAATAAAAGAAACTTCTAATATTAATTAATCAAAGCTGAGTTAATTAATCTAACCTGTGACAGGAGAACACTGTGAAACTTCAACCGTGTCATCTGAGACTGGACTGAATACCTCTGGTCTGGAAAGGAAAAACACTTTTCAAATCTGCTGTTAATATGATAATGGTTGGCAGCATTTGGGCAGGGATGGGAACTGACATAAAAGCAAATTGGAAATAAAGACTGCTGCTCTGTCTCAAGCACGGCTGTTATGTGGTACAGAGCAATTCTTTCTCTGTGTGTTTATTAGGGAAACCAGGAAACAGCAAGATAATTTTGTTAGCACAGGCAACTTTTCTGCATTCTTCATGGCTGACAGTGTCTTCACTCAAAGTTCAAAACTGACTGCTGAAAAGGTGGCCATTTTGGCTGTTTTGGCTGTTTAAACAACTGACTGGTTAATGACAGGCTGCTTTAATGGTTGTGCAGATACACAGTGCATACGTACCCATGGCACAACCTCATGCACCTGGCAGTTGTCCTTTGGCATGTCCGTGGAAAACTCCTGTCTCTCCACCAGCTGGGGACATTGCAAGGGGCTAGCTGCAACAGCCAAGAGAGGAGGGGTCTGCAGGCAAGATGCTGAGATCAAAAGACACTGCCTTTGTGCAAGGGGGATTAAATCAGATCCCAGGAGGTTCAATACACGATTAGATTGTTTTTACTGCCTGTCTGGAAACATACTAACTAATACCATTCCCAACCAGATACGTCAAGGAGATGTGAAGCTGTTGAAGACATGAGTGAAACAAATAAGTCATCCAGTCAGAGAAATTAGAACTAGAAAATATTACTTCATCTAATTTATACGCTTAGTAGCTTAGGGAGGGAAAGTGGTAGCCTTCCTAAATGAGCCATTTAGTTTTTCATGAATCAACACAGGACCAACTACACAGCTACTCTCACACTACCTAACATTAAAATAATGAAGAACTTGCCTTTGATGTTGAGCTTATGGGTCTGGAAAGACAGAGTACTAATGAAATAGCAGTGAAGAACCCCTAGTGTTTTTTCTGCTGTTCTCTTCCACTTGCAGGTTGTGTCAGGTACACAGTAATATCTGGTAAGCAGGGCTGAAGAGATGGAGCAACTGATATTCATATTTGTTCAGGCTTTGAAGGGAAAATATTCAATAGCACTTATGATAATATATATGGACTTTACCCTCTTCATCTTGCCCATAAAAAATTAGTGTTATGAATATATGTATTTGAGTGCATATGAACATAGAAATGTACCTATTATGAGAAATATCTTCAAAACAAATGTCTCCATTTTAAATACAAGCACTTAAACTTCATTCTTGTAATCTTTGGAGTGGGTTGTCTGTTTGTAGCGTGCTGATGAGTATGTGCGAATCCCACTGGCCCTCTTCATCTTCTCACTGTCATGCAAAGCTGCCAAGGGTCGATATCAGTTGCAGCCTTCCCTTCCCAGCAAGCATGGTGTACCTCTGCTGCCAGGACTGTGACATGAACACTGTCATAGATCCATCTAATCCTTGCGCCCTTTTACTCTGTCTCTCCTGTCAGTGTGATAGAAAGGCAACTGTCTGCACACAGGCATGGATGCTGGACCACTGGCTGCTCTTTTATCTGACTCACATAAGAAACAGATTTCCTGCTCAGCAAAGCCACATTGGTTTTGCATCTGCGGTGGGGTCTCCCCCAAGAGGAAGTTTGCTATTTATTTCCTCTATGAACTAGTGATTTCCTCATAAAACTGACTCGTTTCTGTAGCTCATGTGCCAGTTCTTCAGCTGCTGTAGCTGACTGCACAGTTGCGCTGCTGTGCTGAATTTACATTAGCAGAACAGCTGCTCTTGTCCCAAGTAGCAATTTGTATTGAAAAGCAATTGCAGAGCTGGTGCACAAGAACTCGCATAAACTGTATGTGATATTTATGTATTGTATATATGATGTACATATGGAATTGGTGTATTAGAGGTATATACATGCTCTTTTGTGGTAGTTTGAGCTGTACTCAGGTATAAGTGAGGTTTTGTTTGTTGTACATACAGCTCTAGGAAGATATTTTGAGAAAATCAGTCCATGTGTATTTTATTCTTGTTTTTCCTCTTAAACTAACACCTATTACAATACAACCTTGTTATTTTAGACTACTTCCTCAAGATATTTACTGCATATCTCACCTTTTTTAAAAGTACTTTTAATTTAGCTTTAGAATTTTTTTGACTTGTTATAACTGTCTTAGTGCACAGAAAGACACAATGCAGTAGGCTGATGCTGTAGGAACATGTTACTCAGCATGGCATGCTGATGCCACTTTTTTGCCTGACAGTTAAACAGGAGCAACGGGAGGTTTGTGCGTATTTTGAAATGTCAACACATTAATATAGTGCATTTAGCAGCATATATTACACATTGATGCATTGATGTTCAAGCCATGTTTTATCACACTGAAATCTGTGCTCAAGAGGAAGAATGTATATTTTTAAAAAATACAGATTGCTAGTATTCAGCTTCTTGCTAAGTTGCTTGGAATTCATTGCATCCCACTATCAAAATTTAACCTGGAACTGAAAAGCTAGTGATGAACATGGTGGTGTGGTGATCACGATGACATGCCATGGCTTCACATGTCTGTAAAAGATTTTGAATAAGAGCTGAATGGGTAATACGGAGTATGTCAAAATTTGCAAGAATGGAGGGTGGTTTCCCTTAGGGTAACTGTGCTTCATGCACATGTGGGAAGCGGAAGAAGCAACCTATAGAAATTCTTCCAAGATTTCATCAAGAGTTCCTGGACTATGTGCGCTAAGCTCTGTAGGTCTCTGTTGGAGGGCTTACCAATGTTACTGCCCTAAGGCAATCTGTCAGGAAGGTTTACCCCAGAGATACAAACACTGAAAGTCCTGGATTCTTAAAAGCTGGGACAGTCTGACTGTCAGGGTTGGACAAATACCACAGGCTCAGAAATTTTAGGTTATTCTGAAAATGATTTTCACTGAGCAGGTAGAAGCCAGGAGGTGGAGATCTGTGCAAGCAAGCATCCCAGATATTTCAGGTATTTCATGTTTTATTCTCCTTTGTCCCCAGTCGCTCAGCTATGGCTCTCTGTATGTGTTTTCATGGCATTCATGGCAAGTTCATTGCTTTAGTGGGGACCAGCTCTGACTGTGACTCTAACCTGCCTGACCATCCCTGATACATGATGCCAGGACAACCACTCCACTGCCGTAGAAGCAGCTACAGGTTCTCTGTGTGCTGTTTTCACAGCAGCGTCTACAAAGAAATGTAGATAATTGGCTGCTTCTTATTCACCTTAACTTCTTCATAGCTTTTAGGTAAAATACTGAGATGTGAAATGCTTTAGAAAGATGCACATGAACCATTCTATTATTAAATTATAATTTCTGGATGTAGATTCAAAGCAGTACTAAAACCTTTTAAGGATTGTTCATTTGGTCTTAGACTTACCTTAGGTAGTTACTACTGCAAGATCACAGTGATAAGTAAAAGAGAAAAAACCTCTACCCTACCAGTTTTTGTGTATTGTTTGAGGGAGGGTAACTTTCATGTGTGGAGAAAGAGATCACTTCTTAAAATGCACAATTGGTTATTTGCTTTCTATTTTCTGAACTAAAAAACAGAACAAAACAAAACAAAACACTTTTCAGAATCAGGAGATTCTCATCTTCTCGTCTATTTTATAAGATTTCTTGCAGAGTGTTTTCTTGTACTTGAAACAAACAAAAAATGCAAATAGCAGGTTCAAAGAAGGAAAACAGTGTTTCCTTAAGTTCATTATTTAAAAACAAGCAAGCAAATGACCACAACCTTCAGTAAATCTTAAACTTCAATGTGCCTTGATTTATGATTTTTAATAGTTGGAGTCCACAGTACTGGACACAGGTGCAGCCACACAGCTACACAGAGTTCCCATTCCTACCAAGGAGCCAGGGGCAGGAACCAGCTCAGCCTAGAGCAGACCTTTATGCAGTGCAGGTGACTCCTCTTGAATAGTTTCTAATGAGACAATATCCTTTGCTTTGAATTCAATGAGCTTTTGAAATGCTTTTAAATTATCAAGTGACTGAGTGAGGTTTTGCTCTCTTAATAGAGGGCAATGATACATCTACACCAAGTGGTTATTCTCTTATGGAATCGTCTCTCCTCCTGTCTTTCTACTAAGCGAGAGGAGGAAAGGCAGGAGGTGTGTCAAAAGGGCATGTGGGAGTGTGTGAGGACCACAACTGGCTGGGTTATGCCGGAATAACTGTGTAGGACTAACGGTGTCAAGCCCGACAAGGTCTAGTCTCTGTCTCCTGTAGAGAGTGATGCCCAGGAGTACTCGGGCCAGGATGATGCCCAGGTTTTATGGGATGGGGAACCAAGTGGCTCCTTCCAAAAAGGGGCTCAGGAGAAAAACAAGGTGAGGCAGTGGGAATGGTCAGAGGACCCAGCAGCAATTCATGGACCAAAAACTGTACCTGAGGCTTTGTGCACAGGAACTGTTTTGATCCCTAAAAATTTTGCTTCTTTCCTGATGATAAAGCCCCTGTATATGTCTGGGTGGATCTAGATTGTAAGGAAAACAGCTAGAAGCTTTTTGTGCAACAACAGTAACACAACTTACTGGTTGATAGTGCTGGCACTAATGCTAGCACCCTTAGAAGAAAAGCAGTCAATTTGTTGAAACGAATTGTACTCTCATGGGGAAAGAACTAAAAGTGGTTTGGGCTGCCCAGTCCTTTTGGTCTTATGAGAGGATCTATGGATCTATGGATTTATGCATCATGGACCTGGAGTCTGAAAGGGATAGTCAAAGAATCTAGTCTTAGGTACAGTGGGTAAATGCACATTGAAATTGGGCGGTCACTAAAAAAAGATATATAGTGCTCTCATTAACACAAAAAGAAAGAGTTGAATGAAAATAAATAAATAAACGAAAGAAAAATTATGTTCCCTCACTTAATTTGATTTTTCACTTCATATATATTCCTTTAAATTGTTTACAATAAATAAATTGATGACATTTGTGATCATTATATATAATGAAATATATTGATATTTGCATATATTCCACAAGTTGAATTGTGGCCTTTATTGGTAGTTCTGTCATTCCTGAAACTTATTGTTTATAATCAATATGAGATTTCATCACATAACACAGGAGAGATACTATTACTAAGTCTGAACACGATCTATTCTTGGCAGAATATGTGTGTTCATTTAAACTGAACAGTATCCGTTTTATAGATAAGTCTACATACTGTCAACACATTATTGACTAGTATCCTTAAGTCTGATGGGAAACCAGTCCATTCTGCAATTACAGATTGACTACAAAACGATAGGACTTTCAGCTACATTATTCTTATGGAAATCGAGTGATGACTTGGAAAATTTTAAGTTACTTAATTCATATAATACCTTTATAGGAAAGGGGGCAAATATATATATGCAGCTTTCCAAAAGTGTTTCCAAATCCCACCTCATTTTCTCAAAATTTTAAGGATAATGAAGATCATCAAAGCATGGCTGTTAAAATGCATTTTATTTTCCCTGTGATCAATTTAGCTTAAAATTCTGTAACTCAGAACATGGCTTACTTGTGATAAGGCAAGAGCTCTCCAGAGCTCCCTTTTAAGGGGCTTATCACATTTCCTTCCTTCATTGTCTGTGTAATACATACATGCAATGGCAAACGCTGTTTGGATCTAATGCTACAATCCATATTTCAAAGTATCACTAACATCAGTGTAGTCAGACCCTCCTGATTTCCAAAGTCCCATTTAAACATCTGACATTTGTCTTCTTCATGTGACTATTAAACTTATTTCCAGTGAGAACTTCCATACTTAACTTGCAGGGAAATTTTGTAGGTTTTTTTATTATTATTATTTGGTGGTGGTGGTAGTTTTATTTTGTTTTTGCTTGTTTGTTTTCTGGAGGCAGCCAATTAATTTCCAAAGACACTGTTCATGAGATTGGTAGGATTTCACAGAGCAGTAGTTGAGATGTGTTTTATTAGTTGTGTTGAACATTTACTCTATGAAACAGCTATCAAAAGAGGGCTTTGGGGACATTAACAGTTTGGTCTAATGCATGAACTTGAATTATCGTATCATTATAACACACTGCTTGGTGTCTTTTGCCATTGATTTGCCCACATTTTTTTTAAATTGCTCAATCAGAAGCCATTTATCTGATAAATTATTAATAAATAAATGTTTCTGATACAAAAACGAATAATTCAACATTGTAAATCATGTATCACATGTGCAACAGCAGTCAGAAGTGAACTGCTATTAAGTTAAGCAAGTAGTTTATGTAATGCAGACAGAAATTACATAGTGAAATAAAGTCTTCTTATTAAAAAAAAAAAAAAGGCCATGTTTTCCTAGACTTATACTAGATTCTGCTGTTTCTACACTGTACATTTCTACAAAGGCACATTGCACATTTCTACATTCTTTTGCTGGCGTACCAAACATGCAAAAAAAAAAAAATTGTTTCAAGTGTTTCAAGTGTTTAAAGGCATCTGCACTAGTTAGACTCCAACCATACTGAAATGAGCTCAACTGGTGCATTCTTCCTATTGGTTCTGGAGAAAACTTTTGATTTAATTCTGTCTCTCCACTCATAAGTATTTTTTCCTGGCTAATAATATAGTTATTATAGTTATGGCTTTTGGCAGGTCACATTGGCATCTATGATTTTGAGTGTTTAACTGTATTCCAAATTCCTTGGGTCTTGATTTACTTTGAAAGAAAGTAGATTTATTTGTGCCTAAAATTGGAAATTGTAGTATGGGAGTAGGGGGAGGTTTGCAATTAAAAACCATATTCGCATTTGTGTCTGTGTCCCATTTCTTCAATATGGAGGCATAGTTAGGTTATAAATATCTACAGTTTATAGAGAAAACAGGAAAAAGACAAGAATAGTCAAACAATTCTCACTAAACATTATAAATATTTTCTCCAGATGGGCCTGGCATTGTTCTCAATATAAAAGTAATTTTTCCAGTGATTTACAAAATGGATGTAAAATAAATTTCTGTTCAATGCGAAGGGTAAAAGGCAGCAAAGTAATAGTAGGACATGTGGCATTTTCCTTCTCGCCAATAAAGATCTAACATTCTTTTTCCTGTAGCGCACTTAAAGATACATGTAATTTGCAATTTTCTGTTCTTGGGAATGTTTTTTGTTTGGGGCTTACTGTTATGAAACACGGTTGCTTTAATTTTCCTTCCCTTTCCCCTTCCTCCCTAACCTGTGCTCCAGATTCCCGTCTGCCAATGTTTACAAGATACTGAGACAGTACTTTCACAAACTTGAGCTGGCAAGTACTACCTGTGGGGCACTGCTGCACAAGTTTTCTTTTCAGTCTTAAAGAGAGAATCTGAGTGTTTCTATTATTTATTTATTTATTTATTCATTTATTTATTTATTTATTCCAAATGTGTAACAGGCATCTTCTCTTTTTGTACAGGCTCAGCCGGTTGTATACCATTTCAGCAGAGATGTCCAATCTTTCCATCTGCATGTCTGGAGTTGCTTTATACTTTCACTGGTCTTCTCAGTAACCACTAAAGACTTCTTGAGACTGAATATTGGAACAGATGTGTTGAATTCTTCCTGAATGTTCTTCATCAAAAGTAGATGTACTGGACTTTCTGGATGTGCATAAGGACACAAAGGTTAGTGTACTTAAAGCCTGAAGTTTCAGGACTGAATCACTTAACCATTACCAGTGCAAACTGTGTTTCAATTTGCTGCTTACACAAAGTCACAGGTTGATAAAATGGAGATTGACATCACATATATACTTGGGACTGCTTTAAATCTTTAAACTGCTATTGAATAAATTTAGGTAGTGAGCTAGTCCAACTTACAGCCATCTATATGACTTGCTGGCAGGCAAGATCACGCTCTACCCGTGTTTTGAGCTTGATTACCATCAACCATTTTTGCAGTATTTCTTCTAAGCTTGGGTTTAGTCCATGGCAACCACATTCATCTGATTTATGACTGGTGAAAGGAGAGGAGGAGAGTATTCTGCTTATCTCTGCTCACAAGACAGCCCTTGTTTACGTTCAGTGGGGATGAGGAGGTAGATGTTTGTCCAGGTGTGTGCTTAGTTGCTCTAGATGGCATATGGGAGTCAGAGGAATAGTGAAGACATAGATAATGTGTCAGAAAAAGAAAAGTCTTCCTCATATCAGCTATCCATTTTCTGGAAGGTGCAAGATTTTAATAAAATAGTTTGTCTATTTGTTGATTTCTGTTAAAATATCAAACAATCTAAGGGTATTAGTCTATCACCTCTCCACCACTGCAGAAAATCAGCTTCGATCAGGACTGTTCAGTGACATAATGCTGTATGACTGAAAATGTCAAAGAAACTACTGTGCAAACAGATATGTACTCAGAAAAGTGGTAGGATGTGTGTGTGTGTATGTGTGTGCACATCGAGTGATGTCTCAGACACATAACTGACAAGAAAAGTAGCAAGATCATAAAGAGATACGTCAGGACTTTCAGCACCATAACATTATGGGGGAAAAAAGGGCAATGTTTATAGTGATGTGGATAATGCCATGCGCCATAGAGAAGAAAGTGAACAGTCATGTAACCTTGAGTTTATCTATGACTGCCATCTGGTTTTCATCTTTCTCAGAATATTCTTCAGGATTTGCTCCACATGGGTGAAAGGGGACAAAATCTTTTTCAGTTTTTCTCTGTCAACCTCATCTTATTTGATTTGGTCTTTTTTTTTTTTTTTTTTTTTTTTTTAAGAATTAGTTTTACAAATATAATTTGTTCTTATTAACTGCTGCCACAAACTATTAAAATATTTTCAGGAACCTTATTGGCTAAAACAGATAGTACTCAAGCTTGATGCATTTAGGACATGGATTAAATTCTGCTTTCTCATTTTTGTGGAGGGATTCTGGTGATATCATCTGAATAACAGCTTTCTAATTAATCTCCTTCTGTCTGCTACTCTAGCTAGCATTTCTGTGTGCATTCTAAATGCCTACTCCCTCTGTAAAGTAAATAGAAGACAAAAATATCATCCTTCATCAAAAGGAATTGTTTCACCATAGGCACCAATTGTCTACTCCAGATAGGAGAAGATGAAAAAAATGTAACAATGCAGTTTTGTTTCATCTAAGTTCTACTGAAGTTACTGAGAGTTTTTGTAATGGAATTCAATAAGAACAAGAACATAGACAGAAAAAAAAACAGACTCCATTTAACAGCAGAAGATTAGAGGAGCTGCAAGACTTTGCAAAGATTTCCATATGAGAGCTATGTCAGTTCTGTGTCGTGCTCTCACTGTAGTACCTAAATATTTCCCAAGAAAGTCAAATTCATATAGGGCATCTATCTATTGTAGCTTTAATGTGTAGACTGATTTTTATAATATTACATATTTTATATGTGCGTGTGTGTATAAAACATGGATCTGAGACGTGAATATCTCACACAGTTGCAGAAGTCAAACGTTAAAAGTGTTGTGAACTCCACTGCATTGCACTGCACGTGTGTTTGTAGTTCTGTTTGGGGAATTCATGCCATATGTATTCGTGTGGACCATTAAATATACAAAACATACAAAATTGCACAGTCTGTAAACTCATTACAATTGTTGACAGAACCTTACTATATTAGGACAGGTAATGCTGCAATATCCTAGGTATTTTTAATTTTGCTTACTGCATTACTACTAAAGCACACATTCATTAATACCAACATATAAATTTGGATGGCAAATTATGCAACTAAATGGTTTGTTCTTCAGTTTCATTGATTTTGTAGTTTATGTTACTGCAAATGTTACAAATGTTATTTAATAGACTGGAGAACAAACTTTCTTTGATAGGTAATGGATATGTCCATTTAAACAGCGCAAATCAAAATGAATGAGCTAAATCTCTGTCTGCAAATTCAGTGGAGCTTCACCTGTCTAACTTTTCCATGATACATTCTGCTACTGACTAACTTTTTCCTTTTGCAAGAATATAAGTGCAGGTAGGGTCGTCCACAAAGCCTGCAGAAGCTTAGGTAGCAACAGTAATAAAATAACCTTGATGTAAATGAACAAATGATGGTTATGCTGAAATGAATATCTAGCTTGTTAAGTTAAAATAAACTGTGCATTTAGTGAAAAAATACACACATGTACACAAAATGCTATGATGTTTCGTGTGGTGGGAATCTTTGGCATAATACCTGATTTAAAACTGATTCTGGACATTTTCTGCATATAGACTAAGTCTTGGAGGCTACAACAGACTCCTGAAGGTTGGGAGTAGAGTCCCCTACTTGGGGAAGACACATTTTGCGCTTCCATGTCTTGGGAGGTTGACCTAATGAGCAGGAAAAGGATGTCTACTGCTAGATATATTTTGTAAAGAGCAAAAACAGAAGTGATGTATCTACCACTTCAGAAGTAGGTCAGAGTAGTGAATCCTAATCCAAAGCAACATGACTGCAACTCAACATAAGGTGCTTTAAGTTCCAGAAAAGGGGTTGTATTTAAGCTATGTCTCTGCTTTGCCTGGTTTGATGACTCTCCTGAGAATGATCTTTCACACGGGAATAACCACATCTTCCCCTAAACCATTATGCCTCATCAGCAAACCTAAAACCTATATCCATCTATTTGTAGTAGCAAAACAGGGCTTTGACATGAGTTTGAGCACTGGCTCCTGCTCATCTATCCCGTCTGTTCACAAGTTCCCCAGCACGGTTTTGCCCCACAATCCCATACCATATGGCATCATACTCAGCAATAAAAGCTGGGGTAAAGAAGGGGGGAGGAGGGGATGTTCGAGGTGATGGTGTTTGTCTTCCCAAGAAACCATTATGCGTGATGGGCCCTGCTTTCCTGGAAGTGGCTGAACACCTGCCTGCCCATGGGAAGTAGCAAATGAATTCCTTGTTTTGCTTTGCATGCGCATACGGCTTTTGCTTTACCTAGTAAACTCTTTTTATCTCAGCCGATGAGTTCTTGCACTTTTACCTTTCCGATTCTCTCCCCCATCCCACCTGGGGAGAGTGAGCAAGCGGCTGTGCGGGGCTGAGCTGCCTACCGGGGCTAAACCACATTCAGGGAGCAGTATGGGATAGGGACTGCTTCCAGGAAGCAGCTAAGAATACAGCCAACTTTTTTGGAGGTGGAGAGACAGGGTCACCTGCAGATATATACGTGTGTGTATACATATACATGTTTTAGCTTACTAAATCATACCCATTAACTGATTTTGATGAAATATCTATATTACGATTTCCTTTGTACAAAATAAGAATGTTGTAAACATGAAATTTATTTCAGTGATAAAGTGATAACAGGGAGATATCATAAGCTTCATTAATCTAATAATTAAATAATTGAGATCAAAGTATAAAACCATGAATTCTAGACACTTTGTTACCAAAAATTTGAATATCAAACAGCTTTTACTAGAGGAAATGAAAAGTATATGGCTTCCTTTTTTCAATAATTTTAGTCACATATGATTTCAAAATTATTTGATTTAAGAAAAATGTGAGCATTTCTACTGACTTTAAAAGAAAAACTATTTTAAACAGCAGGATGTAATTTCAGACTATTTGCAGTCAAGAGGCCTCTGCTGAGCAAAATACTCATTCAATTTAGGAAAGCAGATTATAATAATTTTCCTATCTCCCTCACAGCAGGATTCCTGCCATCATTCTGCAAACTCATAGGTTGCAGTACTGAAAGACTAGCTAACTTCAGTTCCAGGTAACACACTCTTCAAGCATATTCTCATTAGCTCAACTTAGTTATAATGCAAAGCTGCTTAGTTTCACCAAGCGAAATGGGATACACTTAAATTACCTCATCTAATATAATACTCCTTAATACATGCAAAGTGGTTTATGATGGCAAAGCTTGTAGAGCATGAAAATCAGCAGGGAAAGTAAGTTTTCTGACTCAGACTGTCAAAAAGAAGTTCTATTTTGTATCATTTCTTTTTTATAAAGAGGTTATGAATAAGGGAGGAGAGAATAGAGTAAGAAGTAATCAGTCTAGAAAAATGTAAATTTAGTACATTAACCTTTTTCATACATCAGCTCTACCAAATAAGAAAATTATGAAGTAAACTTGTTCTTTCAGTAATGCCTTCTGTACCATAAAATTAAATATAAAGTATGTAGTGGCCAGAATATATTGAAGTAAGAAAAATATTATTTATTCTATCTGTTTTATATTGTGCACTGTTTCCATTTGCCAGTATCATTAATTCAGCTTCCTGTAGTTGCATTAATTTGCAAGGACTTTTTAATTTCAGACTTTGATAAGGAATTATTTATCTTTCTTCTTCCTGAAATGACAAGTGAATATATCCCAATCTTGTATACCTTGCAGACACAAAACTTCATTCCACTAGGACCCAAAAACAGCAGTGGTAAAATTGTTTTTTTCTTCCCAATATCCTGCACCTGTAGCCTGACTGCAGGGCTATAAATCCTTTCTCTACACCCCTTTCCAATGCTTCCAGATGACTGTTCAGAGAGGGGCTAAGCTGCTGCAGGCTCTACAGATGACACCCAAGTGTATATCTCATTTTCCACAGATGCAACCAGAGCCATCACAAAGATGCTGCACTGCCTAGAGGAAAGTGGCTCCTGGAGAAGAGCATCTGGCTCAGATTGAACTTGGGTGAGATCCAGACAATACTGTTTGAAAGACAGAAATGATCCAGACAGACAGTTTAGCAAGATTCCTAGGCATATGCCTTTGAGCATTAGTTCGCAATGAGACTATTCATATCTTTGGAAAAAGGCAGGGATAAGCATGTTGCTCAGCTGTGGTCCCAGAGAATGAACCAAGAACTCTTCCTACTCCAATTTTTTTGTTTGTTTGTTTGTTTTGTTTTTTAGTCTTTCTTGGCTTTTTACCAAGTTTAGAAAATGAGGCAGCAAAAATGACAAAGTCTAGAAAACTCTTCCTTGCCTCCTAGACAAAGGCCTATCAGCAGAGATCTGTGTGTACTTTGTAAGGGGTTGATCTAACTCATTGTATCCAGGGCTGGTGTGCTCTTTACAATATAAGATTATTGCTCCTGAATTCCAGTGTCTCTGAGGCTCCCAGTCTGTTTGCATTTTGGACAGGAAGCACTAATCTTGTTCTCAAAGGTACCAGCGTTTTGGATCTTTTTGTATCCATGATTACTTTTCAATTTTCCACAAATGGACAGCCTCTACAAGAAACAGATTAAAACCTTCTGAGCAAAGAGGGCTCTTGAAAGAGCATCTCTTCTGTTTATGCAGTGAGCTTTTAGGGTCTGTACACACTGCAGAGTCCTTTCAACAAAGAATTTGTCTTTCTGAAGTTCTGTATATCTGTTAACATTAAGCCTCTGATACTTTGTAGGAGGATGGTGAAAGACAGGTGACTTAAACACTAGGAGGTCATACAAACATCCCTCATCTGTGAAGTGCCAGGACACAACAGTAGGAGCCTATTGAAACGAATAATTGGCCAGCAGAGGTGAAAACATACAGGAAAGCTGCTAGTAAAGTACCCACACAGACCACAGTTGGAAAATGTGTACATGATGCTTCTGGGCATCAGTGAAAAGTTACAGGCATCTTTATGGAGGACAAATAACTGCAAAACTATTGGTATTCACTGCTGAATCTTGTACCTTCTACCTGGCAGCACGATCTTTGCTTTACTCAGTGTATTGGGTTTAAGTGGTAAAGGTTTGGTAGCAGGGGGGCCACAGGGGTGGTTTCTATGAGAAGATTCCAGAAGCTGCCCCATGTCAGATCAGAGCCAGCTCCAGCCGGCTCCAAAAGGGACGCACCGCTGGCCAGACCTGAACCAATGAGTGATGTTGTTGGCGCATCTGTGAGAGCATATTTAAGAAGGGGAAAAAACTGCTGCGCAACAGCAGCTGGGAGAGAGAGGAGTGAGGAACAGCCCTGCAGACACCAAGGTCAGTGAAGAAGGAGGG
>VXAL01017267.1:199982-233643 GCA_013399475.1 Chauna torquata
TGTTTGTCTGTTGGCATTGATTACAGGGGGAGTTTAAGGTGACTTCAGCTCCCAACTTAGGCACTGAACTGAGAAAGGCGTCATGAAGGAGAATGGAGGACAAATCCAGACCCTCAAGTTGCCACAATCCTACTCTGGTTTCCTACATGAAATCCTGTTGTAGCTGAAGCTGATGGGAGTTGTGTCATTGACCCCAGGTTGCTAGAAGCTCTCCTCAGACTCTTTTCAGGTTCAAAATTTGCCAGAATGTTTAGCCTTGGAAAATAAGGACATATGGAAATATTGACACAGCCTTGAATGCTCTAACGCAAATGAATCTGCAGTAAAATGTGTCAAGCTTGTAGCTTTGACACAGGAATGGGATGATGCATAACTCAAAGAATACAAGAGGTCTTTTCCTTTGAAACTCCAGGCAGCAATGATCTCTCAGCAAAGCTTAACGATATATTGATATCTCTTTGTCACTGTCATGAATGCTTGTTTACAAACTCTTCAAGCCCACAGAGTGCAAATAAAAATTGACAGGTAACACTATAATTGAAGGTCCATGCATACATGCTGCAGTGTTTTTGTTTGTGCAGCATTGTGTTGGGCTGTGCCAAACACACTGAAGAAATGGCACCACTGCAATCATTTTAACAAGTTACTTGGCTGCATGCATGATGTGATTTACTTCTGGGTCTCGCCAATGCATTCAGCTTTATTTGTTAACCTAGCAGAACATTATTTATTAATGAGTTCTTCATGCTTTATTAAGCCTAATGTCAAAACACCTCTGTGGGACTCTAGGCATGTTCTCTCTTTGTGTTAAAGCGTTCCAAAGAAAACGAAAAATTATGCAGCAAAGCTACAGATAAAACCCAGAAGATACCAGTTCAATTACTCTTGATCCTGGCAGATGATGTTTCTGAATATTTGTGAAAGCACAGCATCTGACTGTGTGCTGGCTTAAATTAAAGCATGCTGCAATCTCAAATGTATGTAATTAGGGTGCCTTAGAAACCTATCAAGGCTACTGTGGTCTCCAAAGCTGAGTGGAGCACTCAGATGGCAAAAACTGACAAGTTCATCATGGAAGTATAATTCGTGCTTTTTTCTATGAACTGATGTTTCATGTCAGAAGGGGATGCTTCTTCATGGAAAAATTAAAATGATAGGAAGTTGTGACAGGGAGAATCATCTGATTTTCTGTAACTTAACAGGACTGTTATGGCTCAGGAAATTAATTCTGGAGTTCAAAAAACTTTTTCACCCTTGATCTGACTGAACACCTTGTTTTGTAGCACTGACATAAGATTCAAGACAAGTCGTTCTGCATATCTTAACCCATAAAAATGTTCTAGGACATATATCATGGTTCCTCATATATGAGTTGTTTTTTGTACTGGTTTAGCAACAGTAGCTTTTATGCCACAGAAACATAAACATAAACATGAACAATAAACTTGATTTTGTGTAGTTGAAAAAATAACAATTCCTACAAAATCAACATATTCATCACTTTTTTACATGAAATGGATATATTTTTTACATGTGTAAGTAGCCTTCAGATAAAGTTGTTAGTTTGCTCTCATCTTATATTTGAATAGCAACATTTTAAACATATGCTTTCTATAAAGATTTTGCTTACCAGACTTAACAATGGCCAATCAGGATGATTTGATTTATTATATTAAGCAAAATATTAATCTAAAAGAATGAAAAAATAAAAAGAAAGAAAAAAGAAATTGAAGTGTGCATTCATTTTATGAATGCACAAGACAACTTATTTATCACCTGAAGAGAGAGACACAGCAGTTCAGCTGTTGAATTCTAAGTTTTCCACATTTGAGAAGCCATCTTGCTTTTACTGAAGGCAGAGATTTGTTATAGGTTTTAGTGAAGAGTAGAAATAAAGCATAGACTCTTACTTTTACTAGTAACACCAGGGTACGTTTATATAAAGTAGCAAAATCTAGGCCAAAATGACTGGCTCACTTTCAGACTCCAGCAACAGAAATCTATAGAGAAAATCTCCTGGAGGGAATTGCACTTAGATGATTTGGACACTGCATAATCACTACTGCTTATAAGGAATTTATATTTCCTATTTTCTGTTTTTAATTACTACCAGTTATGAATATTTTATGCTTGTTTTGAGCTTTTCTTTTTCTTACATCTTGTGACTTTCATCGTCTTTCCCAACATCTGAGAGATCAATGTAAGGCAATGGGATGGTGAGGAACGTACCATATTGTTACGATATCACAGCAAACATAAATAATTGGGGGACAGATCCTCAGCCAGTGTCTGTGAGTGGAGATTCCCAGGTTTTGGTAGAAACTGGCTGGTTAGAAGCTGTAACGTTGAGACCTCTTGGCATAAAGATTTGCGTAACATCTGCTGAAGATCACCAGGCCCTCCTGCTGGAGGACTTTGTCCCATTTGCTGCCAAGTAGTCACTGGAACCTGGTTTACCTCTTTTCAAGTGGGTGCCTGAGCATCAGAGAAAGAGTCCTTCTCGTCTGATGTGTGTTTTTTGTCTGGCGCAAACTACAAAGCTGTGAAATAAGCCAGGGATGGTAGAAAAGAGCTCTGCTCTTTCTCCTCTGGTTATCTTTTGTGATAAATAATTGATATTGCTACAGATGTTAGTCTGCAAACCTCAGTGGAACAGAAGCACCCTCTGCTAGCTCACAAAAAAGTCTGGAATTACAGAGAGGCAGGATCAAAACTTAAGTCGTTTACTCCCCATTGGTGCTTCCTATTGTTTAGCTTAGTTAGCTGCAACGGTCTTTTTGTAGATTGCTTTGTGTTGGTTTTTGTTGTTGTTGTTGTTGTTTTTATCTGTTAGCACAGTTATTATGTTTTTTTTTCTTCTCAATCTTCATCCTGCATTGTTTATATGTAGTATGTGGAACACAGAGTATAGATGATGAAGGGGTGTAAAGGGCAGCACTGCAGTGCTATGCCCAGGTGCCTGTTCTGGATCTGGCTCAAGAGTACCTGGACTGTACAAAGTCCCAAGGAAACAGGTACCTTGGCTTCCCGAAGGTCACAAGGTAATGCAGACTGGTCACCAATCCCACTGTAGCCAGGCACATTGAAGGCATTGTTGTTTTAGTGGGCAGTATTTGTGAGTTTTACACTGTTGGTTACGTATGTTCAGTCTTACTGAATAAGTAGATCACAGTGAACACTTTACATATTCTTTTTAATTATTTGTTTTAGTATAAAATTGCATTTGACTCAGAACCAGCTAAACATAATTTGTCACTAAAACTTAACTAGAGTCCAGAAACTCAGCAGTAACAGGTCTTAGACCAAAGGGAATCTGTTGAGAGCTTGTAAGGTCCCTGTAGACTACAAGGGAAGCAAGCAAGCAAGTATGCCTTGTGCAGTCTTCCCAGGAGGACACAATTAAAAATCCTCCTGTTCAGGAACTAGTCTTTATGCTTTTGTTTTTAATAAAGCCCTTTGAGACCAGCAGCAGTGTGTAATATTCATCCTTCTTTTGGTCTGTGTATGGTCTTTATGCTGCTCATCAACGGAATCTGCCATACTTTCTCCTTAAATATTTATTGTCTAATGAGCAAACTCCTGATTAAGTGGGAGGTTATCTGCTTCTTTACTCAGCTTCAGTATAAATGCAGCATGGAGAAATATTATTTCATTTTTGTGTTTTTCAGAAATACAAATTCATCTGATTAAAGTGCTTTTGTGATATGCACATTCCTGGGAATATATCATTTCTGCAACATGCAAGTTGCCTGTTTACAACTTACCATGGCTCAGACTGTGGTAGCAGAGTCATGGTAAGCTTAACTGGCCATAGACATGAGCTGATTTTGATACTGTGGCTGACATGATGATTCACACATTGTCATATCTGTCTGTGCTGTGCTTGTGAGAGCTTGCATGGGATGATGTGGCCCCTTCCTGCCTGTGGTGGTGTTTGGAGGAACCTGCTATGGAAGGAAACGTTGGCTGTGACGGGGCTGTGGTGAAATTGGGATTCAGCCCACCCCTGTGAGCAGAGGACACAAAAAGCCTTGCATGTTCTATCTGTGCAGTTACTGGGATGTTTGTTCTGGAAATCATAAAAAGAGCAAATATGCTCAAAGAGACTGAGTTCTATGCAGGGTTATCATATGGCAATTTCAGTTAGTAATGTAATTTTTACCCAATGTTGTACAGATGTACAGCCCATCATCCTACATCATACAGTAAAATATGACCTATTACATATGCAGTAATGGGAAGGGAGAAACTCTCCAACCCACATACTATTAATGCTTTAATTGTTGGACTTTTGCTTTGCTTTGCTTATGTTCGGGGGGAAAGCATTTTTGGAAAGCTCTTCTCTGTCCTCAGTTACTGCTGCTCCAGGCTGTTTATGCCATTCTAGCAATTCTGATAAACCCACAGAAGAGAATCGCCTTTTCTGTTGATGACACATTTGCTAGTATTTCTGCAGCAGAGCAGCAATGTCTTAATTGTGTATTGCTGTATTTTAATAGTCAATTAAAATTTCTATTGAATTGACGAAATGGACTCAGGAACTTCTGAAGACTATTTGCCTAAATGTACTCATGAGACTGTCCTGATAATCACTGCCACTGCACTGTTCAAAATTACTCAAAAGCCTAACCTTATTACACTAGAAAAGTAGTGAGGCAAGACAAAATATTTTAAAAATGGAACCCTGTTCTTGAATTGAATCTGTCCTTTTTTTTTTTTTCATTTCTTCTCCAGCCCCACCACCATGTCTCTTCTTCCTTTTGTCCATTTTCCCTACTTCATTCTTCGTTGCCACTCTCTCTCTCCCCTCCCCCCTCACCTTTCTGTTTTCCTCTCTCTCTTATGTTATCTAATAATAACAAATGGTGCAGTGCTCTTGTGATGAGAATGGAAAGGTGATAAAGAGTCCTCTAGCAAGATTTTGGGGGCTTCACACAGAGTTTGTGTAATTTTATTCTTTTCATAATAAATGTGTTTACTGCCTGCAGGTTAAAATGAATGAAAGTAACAGAGAATACATAAGATAAACTCTGTACGAGTAAGTATACCATCAACAGAGAACAAGGCTTGCAAACACAAGTCATTCCAACTCCTCCATTGCTCACTTCTGCCATGCCCACAATATTCAGTCTTATGATACTTGATGGGTTTCTTGATGCCTCAGCTGCTGGAATCGGTTAGTGCGTGAAGACCTTTGTTTCCATTCAGCAATTTTTTCAGTTGTCCCAGTTTCACTAGAGGATTTTTTTTTTTTCCAGATGTCATCAGTGTATATTCTTTCGGTACTTTTATGATGATTTCCTCAGGGCCTCCCCCATACAAAGAGGTAACAAACTTATGTAGTGTAGTGTGCTGTCAGATGTGTTGTGGGATCGTGCTCATAATATCAAGCAATCCTTGCAATTGCTCCACAGAGGAAGCATGTTCCAGCTTTTGCAATCAAATTCTGCAAGCAAGGCAAATGACAAAACTCTGGAAAAGCTATAAATAGGTAGCTCACAATTCAAGACACAAACAAATCCATAGGACTACTGTGTGAGGAAATAATAATTTTAACCTTTCAAAAAGACAAGAGAAAACTCAACAGCAAACAATATTTCAGTCTTCCTCATTCTATTGCCTCCAGCCTTTTCCTTCTCCAGTATAGTGTGTAAATAAAAGTGAATTGGCACTTTCAGGTGTACTTCTGTAACTCTACAGATGTGTTATTAATGTGGATTTTTCAAGTTTCAAGGCACAAAAGGACTGTGATTGAATTATATGAAAGCGTAAGTAGAATGGGCATCTACTTACAGGGCATTCTTCCTTCTGTTATTTACTAGAGATTGTGAAGAATCATCTTGAATAGAGAAGAATTTTGGGAAAGCACTCAAGCTTTTACATGGAATAAAGTCCAGGAGATGATGGGCAGAGGAGAGTGAAAAGGGTGGAGTTTACAAATGGCAGAAGTGGTGAAGCCCATGGCAGAATTGCTGCCAAGTGAAACAAGGGCTTGCTGAAGGCAAATGTGTGGCACAGCAGCAGCAGGACGATCAGCAAGAACTAAACCCAATATTTTTTAGGTGCAGCATTTCTTTGTAGTTTAATCATTTGTTCCCCTGGTAAAGTGTTTGCTTCCTTTTCACCAGTGGGGCCTCCAGAAAGTAGTGCACACTCTTAGGGCAATGAGAAAAGACTTATGCCAGTAAGGCCACTTGGGGAACCAGTCTGGGTGATCCTCAGCTATGGTGATCCAGAGAAGCTGCTATGTGCTCCGATGCACCTCACAGCACACCCATCCAAAGGGGAAAACCACTATAGTATCCTTTCTACCTATAAGTCCAAGCTCTCTGCCAAGAAAAGATGGAGTGCATGGAGGAATGACGTGTTTTCATCCTAAAATGTGCCCAACATAAGCACCTAGGAATCGGTGCAGCCCAATGCAGCTCTAATTTGATCCTCTTGAGTGTCTACATTATAACACAGTCTTTAGTTTGTGATCACGTACTATTTGCTTCAGATATTAGCTTCATTCACTGCACAGGAGGGACTATGCACTGAGAACAAACCAACAATATACAGAAAAAATATATGCTAATCTCTGGAGGTTGCCTGTCTCACATGTAGTAAAAAATGGAAGTTATATGACAGCTAAGGCAGGAAAATGCAGGAAGAAAAAATTAAAGCACCTGAGGTTTCCGAAGTAGGTATAGAAATTTTAGCAGTTACTACCCACCAGCTGTTCATTACTATCCTTTAGCTGGAGGTTTCAGTCCCCACAGCTGAGTTGTATTCACAACTGGTTGTTTAGAACAAGCCTGATGCCTTTGTGCTGAAGCAGACTCAAACACTTGATGAGGGTATTAAAACAGGTTAAGTTGTGGATGTAGTAACAGCTGGGGAGGGCAACTTCTTAAACTGCTTCAATGCTATCCACAAGAAGATGTATATCTCTGCCTTGGGTTTCTCCCTGCCTCTGACAGAGGCTTCCTGGTGACAGTGGGTAGGTGACAAAAATGTATGTTTTTGCAGCTGACCAGTAAGTGTTTTACTCACAATTCTCTCCATGCGGCTAACCAAAACGCTAACAGTTGGGATCTGATTGACAGAAACAGTGAACAATCCCCAGCTGCAGCTGAAGTTAATGGGTACCCTTCTCTGAGGATGCTGGTAGAGTGGAGCCAGGCTGCAGCCTTCCAAATTGACTTTCAAAGTAGCTGATACTTTTGATAATTCATCTCAAACCTGTGTGGGCCTGTTCCCTGTCTTGTGGGAAAGCAGGCAATACTTGCATCTCATATGGGCATTATTAAGGTATATCTATTGGTATTTGTAAAGAACTTTATTATGGAAACTCTTGGTTTAAGAAAACTGTCATTCCTATTAGAGGTATAAAGTGAAATGCAGCCCATCTGTTGTGTACCACTGTCCAATGTCAGCTCTCACACTTAAAAAATTTCTGAATGTGACAAAAAAAGATGTTTTTTAAAAAGTTGCCCTTCATAGCATGTGGCGAATAATGCTTGGATATCCTTCTCACACTTGTAATGTGTGAGTGAAAGGATGTATAGACAGACTTGTCTGTCTTTGCTTTGCTTCTCTTTTTCCTTTTTTTTTTTTCCTCATTCCAGCATAGAAAGCATCCTCTCAATATTACAGAGCGCCTTTCTGTATGTGCCCTGTTTTCTGCAATATTTGTCATTATTCTGTCAACTCTAAGTAGTGTCGATTAGGAAATTGATACAGTTACTAACAAGCTATATTTCATGTGTTGATTTCAGCCGACAAGACACATTTTCTCAATACTAGTTAAGCTGATAATGTAGTAAAATGCATGGTTGATTTATTTTCAGGAAAGTTGCCTTACATCATCACTAGATGTTACAATTGTATACGTTCCTATGATCTGATCATAATATAGTGAATGAAATAAGACCTATTGGCTCGGTTATTTTCCTGTGTGCTGCTTAACAGTGACTCTGCATTTGGGATGAAGAAAAAGCAGTTTGAAATATCCCCTACTGATAGTGCCAGAAGAAAACTGGAAAATCTCCAGAACTCTCTCATTTTAAAAACATTGCTGAATTTCGTTGTGAACATATGAATATACATATCCTGATTATTTGAGCAACAACTTTTTTCTCGCTTGACTGTACTTTCTTCTTGTAGTACATATTGGTTCAGAAAGAGATGAGAGCTTACCCATGTATTGAGGAGGGCGAGAGGTGGGAGAAAGTTAGCATCATGCATGTTAAGATTAGGAATTCATAATTTTTTAATATATTGCATTTTGTAAAGAAGGAGAAAGTTGGAGAACAGCATATACTAGGTATTAAGCACAACTGAATTTTCACAGTTACTGAATTATTCCAGAATTAAAGGATAGTTGCTTAAACTGGAATATGATTTAGAAAACTGAGTAACAAGTCTGTAAAAAAAAAAAAAAGGCTTGGTTTTTACAAGAATTGAAGTCCCTCTTGTTTGAACAGAGACAGAAAACCAAATTAAGAAACATGCTTTTGTATGTGGTCGCATGTACAGGAATGTCTATACTCCTCTTTAGTTTAGGTGGCATTCTGTATTTTTCTTCTGATGGTGGGCAACATGCCAGAGAGATACCTCAAGCTTTGGGCAGGAAACACCAGACTCTCGGATCCTGCTGCCACCCTCTACCAAGAAGCTGGGAAGAAAGGTCCCCTGCTGAGCAGGGCCTAACCTTGATTAACCCCTGCCGGAGGCTGTATTTCAACCTCTTGTCATTGCTCAGGAATGACAATCATAACCAAAATTACAGCAGGACTTAAAATGAGAAAAGCCTGAAGGTGGTGGGTGTGAACATGTCACAGTCTGTCAGATGGATGGATAGATGGATGGGTGGATGGATGAAAAAAGTTTCCTCTTTTTCCTCTGCTGTCGAGCCATCAGTCAGCCAAAAGAAAGTAGAAAGTCGAAGTTATGGCCCAAGTGAAACTATGAGAAGGAAGTACATTAGAAATGCCCTCGGTTTTCAAACTCAGGTGAACTGGGTGCAGATTTAACAACGTTACTGCTCAGTGAGGAGGATTTCTCTGGGATAAAAAGCAATAAGCACAGAAATATCTTTGGGCAAGTGTTAGTCTCTGGTGTGACCTGAACAAACTCAATTTTATTGTGAGCCATGTTAACAAGGAGCTGAGCTTATAAGCCCTGTAATAATAACAAAAAAGCAATTTATGCAAAATGGGGGCAATCCTCATCTCATAATATCTAGAGAATAAGCAGTTTTATAGTTGATTAACTTCAAAAAAAAAAAAAAGAAGGAAATAAAAAAAGACTTGCATAAGTTATTTAAAAGCCTTTGAGTAGGCTGTTACTGGGGAAGTATTAAGAAAAATATAAAGGGTATGGCACTTGAGAAAGCAGCAAGGCATTGTGGGAATATAGTTTGAAATAAAGCTGAATTAATTTATGTAATTATTACAGACACAATAGTTAAAAGTTATGCCATGAGTCCCCAAAAGAAACTTGTCATCATGAAAGTCTGAGATTCTTTATCCTTTGTCTTTTCTACTGGGTACTTTTATTGAAAGTAGAATAAATCTAAAAGTATATTAAAAAAAAAAAAAAATTATTGCTAAAGCACTCTTCCAGGTTCAGAGTTTGTTTTGTTTTGTTTTCATTGTCTTCTTTTTTTCTTCTTCAGAACATCTTCAAAATGATGTAATCTAGGCGTTGTGAGCATAGCCACTCTGCAAAAACTGCCTGCTGCTACTTTTATGTATATTAATCAGTGAATTGAAAGACATACAGGTTTACATTTTCAAAAGCAGCCAGTAATTGACACTGTGAGTGCTCCATTTGATATACATAGAAAGAAAACACCGAGTATTAAATCTGCATTTAATATCTGGTTTCTTTAGGTGTGTAAACTTACTACCTGACATCATTAATCAATTTTGGTAAACTAGGCTGTAAATATTTACAGTTGTTTTTAAAGTAATAAACAGTCACATTTGCTGTTATCATACAAAATATTAATTGTGGTTGAGACTTTCAAAAGAGCTAAAGGATGATAGACATCCTGACAGTCATTACAGCTAGAAATAATAAAGGACTTGGACTGATTTTCAGAAAGTAGACATTGAGACTTAAACACCAATATTAAAAAATATATATAAAATAAAGAAGGGAAGGGAAGGAATCCACATTCATGTTGCCACTTCCGAGATGCTGAACGCCTTTCAGTAGTTGTTGTTTATTTCAGTTTGTAAAGTTCTTGATCCATTTTTAATATTTCTGCACAGGCACCAAAGGACTTTGGCCTGAGGGAATTTAAATATTTCCTCTTCACGGGAGAGTGCATTAATCACCAGCCTCCACTTTTATATTGCTGTAGCCACAACACAATCAGCAGAAGCCTCATATGTCTTAGACAAACTGTTTAAAGCACTAAAATTAGAAAAGCCAGCCTTCAGGTCTGAAATAAAGCAGCACCTTTCCATGTTGTTAGTGAGTTCAGACCTAACTGATATGCATTGGTTACAGGTGCATATCTCATTATCTCTGAGTAATTTTTCTTAGCTTTTGTTTCTGTACCCCAAGGGTTATGGAGGTACCTACTCGCCACATGAGCCAGGTCCCAAGCCTGGACTGGGGCTGAGATTTTGCACATACCCCTGGGCTTGGTGTTTCCTACTGTTTTGCTCAAGCAACTCCTGTTTCACATGCTACTATGACCAGGTGTAGAACACTGTGTTTTATCACACGTTAGAGCACACACTGGATTTCTGACAGGACTATGTGCCCAGCATTGAAATTCCCAACAGAAACAAGTCCTTGCCCATGAAAGTAGGCACAGGGATCACCAAGTCCTTCAGCCAGGAGAGGTTTCTGTCACTCAAAAAAAGTACAGACTGATAACCAGCCCTGGAGTGTTGAGCTGAGCTTGTTTCAGGGAACACCACAACGGGTGCAGTGCCCAGTGCCTGCTTCACCAAGGTACTCTCATTGCTTGTCCTCCCTTCTCCAGCAAGCACCATGCCTCCTGGCATGGCTGGTTTCTTACAGCTGGTCTCACTACTCTGGGAGAAGGAGGTGGCATGTGGTATGACAGGGAGAAGAAAAGGCTGTGAAAATGTTAAGGCAAAATCCTCCTGCCCTCAGCTCCACTGGGGCACATGAAAGCAGTTTTAACCTCTATAAAGGTAGTCACTAGAGGGTCATTTGCTGTATTTCATACCTGAGAAAACAACCACTGTATTTCAACTAATCCTTCATATTTACATTTGATTAACAAGACGCTGTTGATAGTATGATTAAATACTTTCGGAATACATATGCAAGCAATATTTCACTCAAATTTTATAGTTTACAGAAAAGCTGGTGATTGAATAATGTTAGAAATATTCCTTCAAAACAGGTCTATCAGTGAATTAAATTGTAGCAGCTTTTTGAAAGCCTACTTATGTTTTAAAGGCATTTTTGCATTCAAAAATATTTATTCCAGACTACAGTTTTAGAACTAGAGTGAATTATCTTTGCAACTAAGTAGTACTTTCCTTTAATTTATTCCAACTCTATCATTATACTGTCCTTGAAACTATTTTCTGTCACTGTCAAACATGATAGCCTCAGGACAGAAACAAAAGTGCGATAATATATCTCCATGAGCTTTTCTGGTGAAATATTTTTAAAAGTTTCCAAACGCAGACATTTGGATTTAAGCAGAAGATGAAAGAACAATGAAGCTAGGAGATTAAATGAACAAAAGCAATTATTTAAAAAGTTATCATTCTAACATTCCAATATTAATACTTGAGCACTGTTATAATTGCACCAAATGATTTGTATAAGTAACTGAAAAAATATTTTATGTTACTTCTTGTATTCCTCTGTGGAGAATAATATCTTCTCTGTCAGTCTCTTTTCTCTTAATTACGATTCCCAGAAATGTGTCACTGTGACATTTTTCTAAATATGGGCTTAATAAGAGGTTTAACATTAATGGTTTGGTGCCTTCAAACTTTCATCAAATTATCAAACCAATTCTGAAAAAAATATAATATACTTTTTTTCAGGAACCAATGTAAGTTCAATGTGTGTTATTTTTCCATTTCAGAGATAACCTAAATAGAACAAGGGAATCCAAATTGTAAGACTTTTACTGTTGGAACAGTGTGTGAGGAAGAGCAAGGGGAAGAGATTAGGTATACTCTTTCATCCTATTTCTTCAGAGCATGTTATAGAATTTATAAATTGTTTATTTCTCATGTGCTATCATTTCAGGAGATTAATTTTATACAATTTTTTTTAAACTCTGCTTAACCACTAGGACGTCTTCTAAACTGGAATGGCCATCATTTTTGCTTTGAATTTCCATAGACTGAGATGCTGAGAGGCAGAGTGCTGAGACGCTGGGTCAGGGAAACCATGTCTTAAGTTTCAGAAAACATGATTCGGAAATCCTTGCATTGCTTTGAATGCTGCAATGTTTTCTTTACACAGATTATCCTTGCATGTTTGTCTACCTTTTTTATTTTCTCCTTGCTTAGCAAAGGCAACTTCATCAGTTCCAAAAAAAAAAAAAAAAAGCTTAGTTCCTTCTTCAGAGTCCATAAAACTGACCCAAAGAGATGTTTCAATGAAGGTCTGCAGGAGAGGTTACCTAGGTGTTTTACTGCTTTAACTCTCTTCCAGTTGTTGGCTGAACTGAAACCTTCCTGCATCCCCTATTTTGATACCATTTCCGATGAGCCAGAAATGGGAATATGGTAAACGGTTTATATCAGATTGGCACATTTGTGTAGGAGCTGAGAGCCCAAGTCCTCACCTCCATCCCCAGCAGCACCCAGGACAAGGTAGTTGGTTTGTGTAGGTGGGATGAGGGAGCATATTTATTTTTTTGATTTTGCCTCAATACATTTTGCTCATCTAAAGGGTCCTTCATTACACAGTGCTTCTCTTAGATTACCTCTTTAGCATCTTCACAGTTTCCTTAGACTAGAATACTAGGTAGGTTTCCATCTTTTCCTGAAGGGTGTTGGTTGGGTATCAGTGAAATGTGGAGCATTAATCCAACTTGCCTGTTACTGTACGTGACTCAACTGCTTACTCTTCAGCCTGCTGATACACACACTGGAAGGGATATTATATGAGTGTGTGTGTATATACACATACCTTGAAATAGAAGAAAGTTCTAGTGATGCTCTACAATGTTAGGACATTGCTGGTTTACTTGCCTTACACAAACACACAGACACGCAAACATCTATCCTTATACAAATACATGCATACGCCTTTTTGTGCATAGATATGGCTTTTTGTACATATTCATAACAAGTTTTTAACTACAATTGCATACATTTAAAATTGTAATTAACTTCCATATATTAAAGTGATAGAAAAGGCATAAATAAAATTCAGCCAATAATAATGTTGAAAGAAACTACTGTCTGTGGATGCAGTTCTCCATTATGTCAGCATGCTTTTTTCAACATTTTTTAAATTGTGACAAGATTTTATATATCACTGGCACCAAGCGTGCATGTTCTATATACCGAAAAACTGTTTACCCACACAGATGGATGTATGACACTGAATCACACTGAGATAAAATATTTTTCATGAAGGAATATGTAAATATTAACCAGTATTTTTCCAACACTTTTCCCAGTAATGCAAAAAATAGTTATACCAGCATTCTTATAAAATTAACTTTAAAGAGAAAGAAAAGGCATTTTTGGAAAGTGCCTACTACATTTGTGTAATTCAGGAATGGTGCATCCGGCTAGGGAGATCCTGCCTTGTAGGAGCACCTGTAGCTGTGACTGACCAGAGCAGGTACTGACAGTGCTTCATGTCACTGAGGCAAACACTGGAGAGGCCATGAAAGAGGAATTTGTCTATAACAGGTTTAGAAAATGCCAGCAGATGGCATGCATGAGTCCATTGAGGTGTTTTTTTTCAGGTTTGCAGGGGGAGGGTTTTGAAACAACAAAACTTTCTTGATTACCTCAGATGACATACTGTGCACAACTTCTGAATGTTACTCTGAATATTGAGATTTCTGAAGGTGTTATGCGAGGTAATAAAAAAAAAAAAAAAAAANAAAAAAAAAAAAAAAAAAAAAAAAAGAACCCCAAGCTGATGAAAACGTTTAGGAAAAGATTTGTCTACCTCATTAAAAAAATATTCATCTACAGTACTGAGAAAGCTCAGTTCCTGTTACAGATACAGATTAAAGATGTTATTTGTATGCACTTCTTCTTGATCTTCACACTTGTCTTCTTCGTTGGAGTTTTATAAAAACACATTAAAAACATCAGCATTGCAAAAAAGGATTTAAAAGCAGCTTGTCTTCTGGAAAATGTTTGTTTCATTGATGTTTGAGCTTGCACAGAAGAAGTAATAGAAACTGCATCTCTGATCACTGGAAAATGGATTCTTGTCAAAGGCACTAACTGTCCTAATAGTGTGATGCTATGTCTTGCTCTGTCTAGCTGCCAGGCCCAGCTATAGAAACAGCATAATTATACGAGTAGCAACAATTCCCTTATCTAGTACAAACACTTGCTACTGTTAACTGCATTTCAATGTGCTGAAGATGAAGCAGAGAATTAAAATTTAAGCTGAGTTTGTTGGGTCTTTTAATCCAAAGGAGGTTGATTTTTTTCTTTTTTTTTTTTTTTTAATTTATTTATTTATTTATTTTTTAAAAAGACACCTTTCAAAATCTGCCAGAACGGCCTGGGAGCAGGTGATGCTAGCACAGCCTGGAGCTGCTGTTGCCCAGGGCACACTGCCTGCCCTCGTTCTTGCACAGTTTGCTTCCTCCCCCGTCTTGATGAATCTCTGTTTTGCCTGACTTCTTGTGCCCCTACCATTGTCATGACCTTGGGACTATGTCATTTGAGAACTAATTTTTTCAAATAACCTAAGCAGAGTATCTTCCATTTCTGTGTCTCATTACCCCATAAATATCTTTCCTAACTGTGGACATTACTAGTAAATCAATCTAGATATCTTCATGTTATTCTTAAAGATAGTTAGCCAATTAGTGCACCAAAAATCATGATCCAAAGCTTATTAATGTCAATGAAAGTATTGCCAGAAAGAAGTCTAGGTGCCGTATCAGGCAAGCAGAATAAACATTTTCTAGTCCACCTAACCCATGAAACTACATGGATATTGAAATTACTATAGTGAAGTGGTTGTAATGGTAATAAGAATTAGTGAACTTATGATATGAGAATATCTAGTTGCATGAGTATAAGTAGCAGTTATTTCCAAAGCATCTCACAGAATTCTTGAAATAACAAAGACCTCTGTAGGAAAAGGAAAAAAAATAAAAATAAAAATAAAAATAAAGTTTGAGTAGGGGGAGCTGGAGAAAATCCAGCTAAGAATGATGACTCAAAATTCATTGTAGATCGAACAACCTAATTACAGTGATTATGTTTTTTGTCATCACAGAGTTGATGAATATTTTCCGGAGCAAATGGAAATTTCCACTCTACAGTCATTGTAGTTGTCTAATATTGCTGTATATTAACATCTCAGAGCACTGCGATAGTGTCAAATATAAACAGATTACAGTAGACAATCACCAGCCAAAATCAACAAAGAAGCCAGATTACATCTAGGCCGTCTGATGATCAAAGACTTAATATGCTTTATATTCTGTTTTATAAATAATGAATGTGAAATGGTTGTGGCAGTAACATCAAGGCTTACATATTTTTGTAATAATTATTTTAAAATTAAATACTAGTAAAGATATTTAAACCAACTGTAGTTATTAAATACAAAGCTTGAAGAACCAGAAATGAAGAAATAGCTAGGAGCAAGTTTATCATCTGTAGGTCAATTGTATCCTATTTGTAATGATTTCTGCTATGTAAAATAAAAACAAAAAAAAACCTCCACAATTTCATAAAAGTGGCATCTAACAATAGATAACCGTTTCTTTTGAATGATTTCCAATTTGCTGCAGAGCTTCAGAAGGAAATACACTAGCACCAAGAGTTATTTTCCCCTTTTTGTTTCATACATGCTGCTTTAAGTATTTTGCTGGTCTTGTCCAAATAGTATACCGTCTTCTGCAAACTAAAGCAACTCTATTAGCAGCAATAATACCAACTGTTCAAATTGGAAATACATAGAGTTCCTTATTATTCCACAGAGCAAAATAAGCATCTTCTCCTGTATAAACTCTATAAGTAAACATCTACATCTGAACACTCAACTTGCTCATACTATTTTTGCCTAAACTTTTAAGAAAATTAAGATATATTTTCATTGCCCTGCCAAAGAAATTCAGGTGAAGGTTCAATAAGGTTAACCATCTTTGCCTCACTAATGAGAAATTAATACTCAAACATAAGCATTTTATACACTTCATACTCAGCACCGTCATTTCAACCTTAACACTGAGAATTATGGGGAGCTCTCAAGTCAATATTGATCTAATGCCTTCAGTTCAATGACAATGTCAATTACTTTTTTTTTTTTTAGATAATATGGGAAATATCCGTGCTCTTAGTAACAGTATATAACAGAAAAGTCATCCCTCCCAAACTGAAAAAAATAAATTTCCCTATTCTTTTTTTCATTGCAGCTGATTCAGATTTTAATTCAAATCATTTATAGGTTTTCCTAAGGGAAAATTAAGAAACATCTTTGATGTGTAAACTTTAGACTATTTAAGGAAATTGATTTAAGCTTTAATTAAAAATCCATTATCCTTTGCCTTCTGTTTTCATGGTTGAAACTATTGTTCTTTTCCTAGTTTTTTTTCCATTTTAGGTTAGTGTACCATACCTCTCATTGGTCAGTGCTATGTCTGCGTTATTCCATTCAAACTCAACACATGAAAAGCCATCACGAACCTTATGCTTGGTATTCCTTCTTTCAGTCTTTGCAGGGAAATAAAAGAAACTCAGATTCCTCTAACTGCTTGCACTATATGATTTTATATCTTCATTTAATACCTCCTTGCTATTTTATGTCAGCCCTATACTAAACAAAATAATTTCCAGGTGTAGATCACATACTTCCAGGATTCTTTATCAAGATAGAAGACGGTTCTTGGGTCTAAAGGTAGGGCAGTGGTATCATAAACTCCCACAGTGCACTTCAGATGCCTATATCTAAGGCTACACTGTAGGGATTGTTTACAAAAATATGGGTGAGCACAGTACAGAAGATGTAGTACGTCACTGCCAGAGTTCACTGCTGCTGCACTGGGGTCTCTTATTGCTGATTTCTCCGTGTCTTATTGTCTGGTCCATGAGGCAGGTCAGGTGTCTTCTACCACTTAGAAAGTGCCCTTTATGGGTGTTACCAGAAAACCATCTGCATATTAGCAGCCCATTTACATGTTGGCTGACCTGCTACAGAAAACAGGTTTTAATTTTCCAGTGTTTGTTGCAACAGAGCAAAAATGTACTGATTGACCCTGGCCAGTTTCCTCAGAGCCAAGAAAATTCTGAAGATTTTCTTATGCTCACTCTGAGAATGTGGTCTAAATCAAGTCCTCTGGGCTGTAGCTGTTTTAAATTGATTATCTGTTTATTAACATCATACTTGTAATAGTAATACCAAAGCTGAACCAAAGGACAGTTCAGCAACTAATTTTTCCCCAAACTACAATTGAATCTCTGTCTTGTCCTCTGAACGAGAATCAGAGGAGAGACAAAACTGTTACCTGATTGGGCTTTGATGAATTTTTCAGTATGAGGATTTTAAGAATTTTCCAGTACAGGAAGCGACTGGTGCTGCTGGATGTGCCCCTGTAGCTTTGTGCTGCTCTGGGAATTCCATGGGTATTTCCCACGCTGCCTTACAGTACATTCACATCATTTTTCCTGGTGACCCTTTAAATGAACTTCTCTTCTCTTGTGCACTAGGAGTGCCTCCAGAGCTGAGGTATCCACACCTTGGCTTAAACTTCTTGCTGTAAGCCTGCCATATAACACCTTCTGTTTTAAAATGTTGTCTTTTTCAATGAGAACCACTGAAACACAACACCCAGCTTGTCTTCACGTACTGGAAAATAATGATTGAAATGAGAGACCACACAGGACAGCCCCTGAGGCAACCTATGAAGATTTAAAAGGTGTTATGCCCAGAAATGTGGGCCTTTCTTGAAGGTAACAAAAGGACTGTGCTATCACTTCCACCACATGTATTAAGAGTTTGGGCATGTTGGGTCTGTCTGACAGCTGGGAATGAAAAATGTGGTTGGTCCTTGCTGTCAGATTTTTGGCAATGCAGGGCAAATATGGAATCGGCCTCATATTTCTGCTATCATCTGCTTTGCTTTTTTTTTTTTTTTAACACAGATGTGCATACTGCTTTTAAAACCTCACTGCTATTGGCTCTCTGTAACACAATACCCTCTATCTTCTACATTATCAGCACAAGAAAGAACAGCTCTAACCCAAGTGAAAATGATAATGCATTGGGAATTGTCACAAAGAAGAGACCTTTCTCTAGAGGATTCTTGATAAAACTTGTTCCAAAAAAGTATCACTGCAACAAGAACAGATAATGCCACACACAATATAGCTAAACAGAACATACATCTGGCAACACCTTTAAAGGGACAACTTAGCTATTACAAAATGGCGTCCTTAAAATCTCAGCCTGTTAGAAGAAAACAAGCATCATTGAAGCTGGTCGTTGCTTCCAGTCTTCTAGTGACCTTTCAGTTCATTTGACTGAAGAACAGATACTGCATATATTCAAGTGTCAGGGGTATGGATGTTTGATATTGATAAACACGTATTCAGGTAGGGATCAGCCTCAGGAAAAACAAATAAACAAACCACAAATAAATATCTTGAAAGGTGAATAAATTTAACTTGTTGCATACTGAATGCTTTCAATCGGAATTACAGAAAAAAAATCTCCTAGGAAAGCCCCATGGAAAAAAAAGAAAAAAAAAGTGTCCTGAGAAATGTTGTATAATGGAAAACATTGGAGGAAAAACCTAACAGCTGTTTTACAAGAGATTAGGAGTTAAGACTTCATTCTGGAATCTTACAAAGGGGTCCTGCCTGTATTTAGTCTGTTTGTTGCCTTGAAGAGAACAACATGTCCTATTGCTACATATGATCCCGTTTTAACCACTGTAGGTGGAGGACTGGCTCACCTGCTTAGACATAAACCTTTCCCCAGCCAATAACTGGAATGATAACTCATGGGTTTACCGATGATCAAGAAGAACCTACACTGAAATCAGGTAGTGGAGTATAACTGATAAAATGGATGATCCTGTCATCCATGTATGTTGGGTTCAGTTCAACACAGCAAAGAGCAAGCTTCTTTAATATGGTTAGGGAAAGATTTCATGTGTTTGTTTTCCCTCCATTTTGCTACAGATATTATTGTTTTATAGCAATAGCTTCACTAATAATTCATTCATTTGCTCATTTAATTGTAAACAGCACAAGCTGTTGTCCTGTAAATCATAATGGGAAGCACCATCAGGGATCAGAGTCTCTGATACTGAGTGGTAGGCACTCTGCACCAGGGATTCAGCAACAAATTCAGTGTTTGCCTTACAAATTAATATAAGAGAGTTTCACACTTCTCGGAACCTGGGTTCCGGAGAATAACTGTGAGAGTCCAATACAGGCCAAAGAGTTTTGTTCATCTGTAATATAAAAGCCAAACAAAGTGCTGTTATCTTTTCTTATGTAGAAGTGCAGGCCTGACAAAGCGATCAAGCAGGGGATGCTGTGAGCAACGTGGACAGCTTAGACTCATTTCAATTTTTTCGTCCAGATCAAGCCAAAATAGTAAAGGAAAGGATTGTGATCATGATAACATATCTTTCACCTCTAAAATTATGTCATATACAAGTGTTTGATCCTCATGAATAACTGAGACGCCACCACTTTGGCAAACTAAGCATTTCTCTTGGCAGACCAGCAATCTTTGTTTCTACCGGCATACCTAAGTTAGTGTCTCCTTAGTTGAAAAAAAAAAAAAAAAAAAAGCCTAGTGTTTTTATCTGCTTGTTTCATATATGGAGTGTCTATTTCTAAATTAACTCATCAGAAGATTGTACCGTACTGTCACCTCTGCTAGACAAAACTTGTGTCCAGTATTAGCAATGGCCACAATATTTATGGTTTGCCTTTGATAATCTTGAATTTCTACTAGTATAAAACTATTCTTGGTGCCTGCTGGTACCACCACCGATATTTTTCTTTCTGATTGACTCCAAAGGTCTCTCAGTGTCATTCCTCCATTTTATATACTGACTTAAGTACTCGTTGCAACAGTCTTTCAAGACTTGACATCCCTGAGAAGCAGTAATATGCAAATAACCACCTTCCTCTCATGCATAAAGAGTCTCATGCCTATACTTAAATGAATTCATGTGGAATTGCTACCTCCTAATTTTTATCATAGTATGCTAATGGATTTTAATTTGTTTGACTTCTTTCTCTGGAGCACAGTACACGGATTAGCAACATGTTCTTACACAATTCTCCAGTCACTTGATCGCAACCCTAGGCTTTGTTCACTTTAGAAATGCTTCTTGGTGTGAGTCTACAGTAAGTAATAACATAGGTGGCTATGTCCTCTTTTGCCAATTTTAACTGTAATTATCAATAAAAAAATTATGTTGTGTTCTTTTTTATCTGAGCTGGTCACTCAGCTGCTGTACCAAGATACCAAAAAACTGGGCAGCAGTTAATTATGGGCTAAATGTAGTAAGCGATTCTTTGCAGGTAAGCTTCTGTATCATGGAGACCACGTAAAATCTGCCTAACTATAGAACAGCAAGACAATCTTACTTCTGCATTTTCTGCTTCAGTATTCTATGAGGCCATCTGCAAATAATTGCACCTAATGCTTTTTAAGTTGCAAAATCTTTTAGCTAACTGAGTGGGTAATACACAAGGGATTTAAAATGCAGGAGGTACTATTGAATCCACTGGATCTATAATAGTAACTTCTATAATACCCTATCCAGAAAACTGATATAATCTATGAAATATATATTTGTGTCCTTTTATTGTGCTCTTTTGCTTACTACATCCTGGTGGAAGCAGACTACAGAAATCCATCTCTGACATTACCTATTTAATGAATTTATGACCTAGACATGCTCAGAAATTGATTTATGGTCTTGTGATGTTTTTTATCCTGACATGTGCACCATTGTCCTTAAGTAAAGCCTCATGCATGAGTAACCAGGATATCTCACTTTAGCTTCTTCACAGAAAACACAGATGAGTCTTTCAGAGAATAAGTACAACTTCACTAACGAGAAGATGCATGTCATGCACACCATTTCCCATAGAAGAATGTGGCTGCTCAATCACAACTTAGTGTAGTGGGAACTGTTCCCACTACAGGTACATCTGTCCTGAACAATCTGGGCTAGCCAGTGTCTCCTTTCATTGTTTTCATTTGCAAAATTCTTTCCAGTCCTCATCTGCATTTCTCGCATCCGACCCAAAACCTTGTGTGACATTAATGTCCACCTTGCTACAGACCAACCTTTGTTTCAGATCTGCTTCTCTTTCCCTTGTGCATGTTGTGTTGTTCTGAGCTGGGATCTCTGTTAGTTCTTTAGTTTTAGAAACAATGCTGAGAATTTACTGTTTCATTGACAGTCTGTTCTTTGTATACATATTACACCTGAGCTCACCACTTTGTGGATAACAGCAACACATTTATCAGGCTTGCAGAAAGCTTTGGTTTCTCCCAAATGCTGTGCTACCCTATATCATTCTTTTCATACCATTAAGTGCATTGACTTTCTTGTATGCCTGAAAGCTGATCTATTCCTTCCAGCTGTATCAGCTGGTTTAAATAATAATAACAATAATCATCATCATCATCATCATCTTACTCTCCCTAAAACACTCCCCTGATCTCCCCCGATCTTTAACCAGCAATATGATCATGCCAGAGCTTGTGTGGATGAACCTTGTAAATGTAAAATCTTTGGGAAGATATGCATTACACTACTAGAATAGGTCCTACATCTTCACAGGGTTACCACAGGGTTACAAGTTGTGTATCTTTCTCTGTGTCTGAGATTAATATTTTCCTCTCTATTTTTAGACCTTTTTTGGAGAGAGAAGGGCCTTCAAAATGACCGTAATATTTTAACTTCTTTCCATAGTCAAGGCAATGAGTGCTGGTGCAGCTGAATTCCAGCAGAAGTGGTAATTTTTGGTGATTTTACAATTTCATCTCTCCTACAGACATGAGATTTTGTCTTTCTGGCACTTTCTCACTCTCTTAATCTCCCAATTTCTTTTAACTAGGAATTCAGTGTTTGTTTGTTTGTTTGTTTGTTTGTTTTTTCCAATGGAATATATTCAGTGGTATAGAAAGAAAAAATATATATATATATATATTACATTATATTAAAACCTCAGCCCCCCTCACTAGCAAGGAACATCATTTTCATAATATTTCAAAAATTCCAACACAAAAGTATGCTAAGTGTATTTTGTTTGGAAGGGGTTCTTATACATTTATTTATTTCATAGATAAAATAAAAAAGGAGAGAAGAAAGTGCTGCTTCATGCAATATGATCTGTGAAGCTGAACTGTTGTCATAGCTGGTATCTCATTTTAACTTTGCAGGTCTTGGTGAAAAAAGATCTGAGTTCAGTCAGTTATTGAGCGTATGCTCCAGTGACTGCCAGATTGATGCTTCTGTCATACAAGAATGTGACAATAGTTGCTATGGGTTTCCTGATTCGCTTAATTAGATTTTTCTGTGTATAATTAGCACATCTTTAGTCTGAACTTCAAACTATGTCACCAATTTATTTTGAAATTAGAGAAAGTGTTGGAGAGGATCTTATTCATCTCATTTCTTGTAAAAGTCTGTGCTAAGACCCACTAGGAATATCACAGAGCAAAATTGTTAAGAGGTCAGTATGTGATGTGGAAACAGGCTGTTTGACCTAGTTTTGGCTGTAGCTCAGACATCTGAGCTGACTGAAGAGCGGCTGTGGGGAAAATCTCTTTGTTTTATTTCTCAGGATTGAGGTAAAGCTAGTGAGAAAGAGTAGGGTGGCTTTGCAATAAAATAGCTATTCAGTTCTAGAGGTCATCACACACAGGAGTGTTATCATAGCACTATAAAAACTAACTCACCCTACTGGGAGGGAAGGAGGAAAGCAGCATTGCAGAGCAAAGAAAGATACGTATGTGGTATGAAACTTTGCAAGTAATTTTATTCATATATGCAATCACAGAAATTCGAAAGCTTTGGATTTGTCCAGTAATGTTTCTGTCCTTTCACGGGCTCTTGGAGAATAAATTACTTTGTTCTGACAAGAAATTGCTGAACTATTGTAAATCTAACAAAAGTTTAATTTAAAAAAAAGCCCTGATTTCACACTACACAACATAATACAGTTATGACAGGGATGCTGTTGGGAATGTTTGGCTGAGGTGGTGCAGTTAAGCTGGAGTTCATTCTATAAGTCCCCAAACCTGTATTTTGATGTATTTTTAACACGAGATCTGTTGCAGCTTTAAGGCTAAACAGTACAACATATGCAAAGAGAAATTTGTCATTTGGAGAGGCTTCTGAAAAACGTCAGCACTTTGCATTAGCTGAGACTTTGCTCTAAGCGCTGCAGCAGCTCCTTAAAGATTTCCAGTAGGCTGCTGCGTGCCAATACGTCATTATAGAATTGTTTAAAAGCACATTAGCATGAGGATACATTTCAGTGGAGTGGGAAGGGGCCACAAGGAGTTACAATAGGATTGTGGCATTCCTCAGTATGACCTCTACCAACACGCAGCAGAGGCTGAAGTATCCTCAGCTCTCCCTCCAGCACCATGGTCCTGTGGGCCCTCTGGTATCCCTGCAGTTCTGTACCACTCACCCTCCTCGTACCTGCCTGCTTTCCCGGCTTTTGGGAAGGACACATCGTACTGAGCACGATTCTTCCTCTGCCTTTTTGGCTGTGGAAGCATGCGTGAGCAGCCTTTAGGACCGCACTTCATAACATACCACAGGAAGACCTTCTAGTGGGAAGTGACAGGGAAGTGACATCTGCTTAAATGCAGATGCCGCAAAGCAGGCCAGAACACAACCACCACCTATGTTTTTTTTTTTTTCTAACTTGAACTAACATTTGTTACCATTGTTATGCAGCTTCCATATTGGAGAAAAAGGTATGGCAGTAAAGATCATTCTGCCAATTCAAGACTTCAGGGTTCACATTGTTCATAACCCTTTCTCTTCTCTCATAGAAAACAAACAAAAAACAGACAAACAAACAAACAAAAACACTTTTTAGCACTTGTTTATGCCACTGCAGGCTGCTCTTACAAATACCACTGACTAAACTTTCATTAATCCAGAACTATGATTTCAAAGCAAAAGCACTGGAACTAACAACGTTTATGTAAACACTGTTGGCCTTGATATTCATTTGGAGAAAAAAAGACAAGGGATTTTGTGAAAGGCAAAAGGTAAAATAAGTTGACTTAGGATGCCTTACTTTTCTTTAGGAAGTTGGTTTCTATGTGTGCCTTGAAATCCGTTGATATGTTCAATTCTAACATTATCAATTTAGTATTATCATGTGTTGAAGTGTAATAGTGAGCAGCCTGTGTTAGCCCTTCTTCCTGAGAACTACAACCCCCAATTATGGTCTTCAGCTATTTAGTTCCCAAGAACATCTTCAAAGTTTGATAACAATTTATGCTGTCAGACTATTAAGTCAATTTTATGGAATCCAACACAACTAGTGCCTGCTTATGTGAAGCCTGAAGCCTACTCTGGGTCTCCATGAAGGCCATTTGATATCTGCTGCCTGTTATGGTTGACCTTGAAGGAGAGTTCAGTTTGGTAATTTATGGCAAACACCATCCAGGAAGACTCATTTGCAAGATTCACTGTCACTTAGTGCTAAACGATCGCTCCCTACTCTGAAGACAATCTGAGTCCCTGACAGAGCAATCCCATAAAAAATATTGCCTGGCCGCCCAGGTGTCTTTTCCAATTATCTGGAGTAGAAATTAATACTTTTAAAAGCTGCTAGTTTTTGAAAGGTTATTACAATTTATTCCAGTAGTTTCTTTTGCACATTATGATGAATTGGTTTATTACGCTGTTATTTTCCATGTCAGCTTTTTTAGAAGATTGAATCATAATGTTGAAACATTAGAGTGAATGGCAAACATATTATTTTACAGCTGAGTAATATATTTCCTCTAAAAAATTGTGCTGTGTTTTTAATAACAGGTAATTTTATTATTATGTTGCTTAATGCTGTTGTCCCATATTATTTATTTCTATGTAGTAAGGATTGGAGGACTTTCTTTTAAGATGCCAGTAATATCTTGGTCAGGACACAAAATATATGAATGTGCAACAATCCAAACTGAACTGTGCTTGGAAGCATAACAATTCATGGCTTCTCAATATCAGTTTAATATATGGAGCAGCTCTAGGGAGAATAAATGGTTAGACTCACTTTAGTGGGCTTCTAAATTTAGAAGCAAGTTTTTATAATCTCGGGTTTTCTTCTTTGATTTTCTTCTTTCTGTGATAATCTCTATTTTGGGGTGCTATTTTTGTTCCCCAAATCCTCTCCAACCAATCTATAAAAGGACAGTAATTAGCATTTTAATGGGAATAGATGAATCTCACTGTTTCCCTACAGTGAGTGTGTTCTTATTTATGTAGAGCTCAGCAATACTCAAAGACAGAAGAAATTCAACATATCAGTTCTTTTTTTTTTTTTTTGGAAGCAGGTTGGGAGAGGGAAGAAGATGGAGCAACACTAAGGCTCCCATCCCTTTTTGACACTGTATCTACATGTAGAATAGTTTATTTTTCCAGCTTGAATTCAAAGATTTTGGCTCTTGATCTTTAGTTCTGCAGGGGGCTGAGTGCTTTGAACTCCCATTGACTTCTTTCACAGCACAATAAAGTTTCCATCCTGAGGTGCACAGCAATGCCCCGCGTGTTTTTTTAATTGGAACAATTATCTCAGAATGGTTTAGTACAAAGCACTATTTCAAAAAAACAACTTCCTGTAGGTAAATGATGTCAATTTCAAAAGTTGTAGGTTCCTGCTAATGAGTGTCTGACACTATTTTCCAAGCAAGCACATGTATAGATAAAGATCTGGAACTCAGCCCAAATGTTTAGAGTATAAGACACTTACAGCTCAAATAGTAAGATAATGGCATTGAAAATAATCTTCCCTCAAAACCGGAACTTCTTACCATTCACTGTTAGAAACCTTACTTCCATAGGCATGAAGGGCAACCTACCGTACGCTCTGAGCACATCACAGATATTACTGAATTTCATCCTCCATTTCATTAGGCTGATTTGCATGGCAGCATGGAGTGTAAGGCCCTGATGAATTTATCTTCTGTATGATGTAGAGAAGTTATTTTAAGTTTCATAATATGCAATGCTTGAATTCCTGCTTCATGCCTTTGCAACAGGTCCTGTATAATACCATAGTTCACAAAAGGCAGGATTGTTTTATGGATAAGAACAAATTATATTGCAGGAGAAGAGGGCACAGTTCCTGGCTTAGCTGGGAGAAGCTCACAGTGCTGTGTATGAGACCATGGAACTGGACTGCCTCTGAGCCCCACGCCGAAGTGTGCACCCTAGCCTTACCCAGACACCCTCGGGTCCCTGCACATGGTTCAGATACAGCCTTTGTGAATATTCACACGATGAAGCTGAACAGAGCTGCACTACTTGTACGTCACGAGGTTCTTGGTTTTTACCAGACCACAAATCAGTAAATCTGTGGCTATGTTGACCAATCTGTTCATTCTTAAAAGTAAATGCTACCTGACTGTATTCAGCATATTCCATGGAATGCTTGTGAAGATGGGTTAGGAAAGACAGTTTTCCCCACTCCTATAAATATTATTCCCACTTTATCATATCAATCTTTTAATGAAAAAGTCACATATCTGAAATTCAAACCCCTAGAGGAGAGATTTCCAGATATTTCTGATAAAAACACTGAGACTATAAATAACTACATATACATAGCATTCTCTTGTTTTTCTGAATATCAAGATTTATTTCTCTTGAAGATAAATATTGACCTTGGCTTTAAATTGGTCAGAATTAATCTTTCTAGTCAATAAATCTTGGTATTCCCCTCTACAGAAATCAATACCTGTTTAGTATATCAGATTATAGAATGGAATGAATAAATATAGCTCTGCATGAAGATTTTCATAAATAGTGAACAGTCCAAATTTAGGAGGTTTCAAAAAGGCTCACAACGTGTGTGCTATATAGACTATTTCAATTTAATGATAAGAAATTGCTGAACTGTGCATTAAATAAATTACTGTATTGCTAAGAGAGTTACAGTAAGGTCTATTAAGTACTTAAAGACTTGGCAACAGTGAACAACAATAAATAATTCAAGTAGCACCTCTAATCTTGTTTTCTCTCTCCTTAATTGGTTTTACACAGTTGTTTTGACATTTACCCTTGAATTTAAAAACATATATGAAGCCAGGAGTTGGACTCTATGATCCTTGTGGGTCCCTTCCAGCTTGGAATATTCTATATACATGTATATGTATACATATATATATATATACCCACAAAAAAGAAAATGCATGCAGTGCACTAATCCAGCTGCCAGCTGAATACTTACACATTGATGCATTGGAACAGCGGAGGAAAAGGAGTTAAGACCTGTTTGTTCATATGATGCACGTGTTCAAACACAAAGTTATTTTTAAAATATAGAAATACTGCATCATCACCAGGGTGAAACTCCAGAACAAATATGCAAGAGATTACATCTGACCCAACAGCCAGAGAGGCATCTAGATGCCAAAAATTTGCCAAGAGGACTGGCAGATACAGAAGAGCTCAACAATTGGAAAACTCCAGAAATAAAGAAGCAGAACCAACACTTTTACTGACCAGATTTTCCCAGTCTGTTGAGATATCTGAGTGACTCTAGCTTTCAGATTTTAAATTTAGAGGTACGGTTTCAGGACAGATTTAACTCACCTTTTAAACTGGAGAAATTGTTGTTGTTTTTGGTTTTCAGTTGTTTACAGAACACAAGACAGTTTGGCTTCTGCAACAGTTTTTCAAAATTTTGTGTCTAAAATATTTTGTTTTAAGCAACATTTTCATTCAAAATGAAATTTTTTATGGCAGGATTTCTTTCAAATTTTTTTTTTTTTCTTGAAGAGGAGAGTTGGGAAAGAGAAAACATATTTTCCTTTCTTTGTGTTTTAATTTTACTATTTACTTTTTTGGAGGATATGTAATATGTAAGTTTGCATGACTCTGTGTCAGTGTTGGGAGGCAGGGGTGGTAGGTAAATAAACCTGTAGAGAGAGATGAGAAACTAGATTATATCGGCCCATTTTGAGCAATGTATGAATGTATGGGTGGTGTGGAGCCAGGAGTTGGACTCGATGATCCTTGTGGGTCCCTTCCAACTCAGGATGTTCTATGATTCTATGTGCAAAGTATATAGTTAGTGATCCCCAAATTGGTAAAAAGTATGACACTTACTGCTTTCAAATAACATATTGGCACCTCTTGGAACTTCAGATGGAAGTATTAACACTTCTGTCATGTGCATATCACCTCCATGCGTATTGAGACTTCTATGCATAGTAAGTCATTTTTTTTTTCTCTAACAGTTGCTGTATGTTTATATATGTGCATCGACTGTAAAATTGGCATTTTTCAACACATCCTTCTCTTTCTTTAATTCCTAGGATTGTTTGTTTGTTTGTTTGATTGTTTTTTTGACAACAGCATTCTTATTGTCAAAGATAAAACAACTGTTAATCCATGTGAAACTAAAGAGTATATTTTTATTACCCAGAGAAAAGTGGAAAGACTATTCTCACTTACCTATAAGTTCTCATGCTCCCAGCCTTCCTTTTAACAGGATGTCATTTCAAAAAAACTGTCTCCTTTGTACATAGACTATCAAGGTGTTTCCAGTGTGCACAAGCCCTGCAATAGCACCCCAGAGAGATATTCTACTGAGTAGTGGAAGACTGCAGTAAATTTAATATATTCCCCTCTGACAGTACTGAATTTCCTCTGTCTTCATTGTGATATTTGGTTGAGGTGATGGCATATTCACACCTCCCCAGTGAGTCCAGACACTAAAGGTAAAACCTACTGCTCTTATTTCCCATTCAATTTCCTACATTTGTCTATCAATAAATATCCTTGTGAAGCTTAATGTTCTTGTCTTATTAATTTGTTCACTTATATTAGTTATATTTAATATTTGACTCACCATGAAACATGAAACAAATCTAATTAGTTCCATCTTTGTTTCCAGCCAGGTTATTAGTAATTCATTATTAAGATAAATTAGCTTTCATATACAGTATTTAGCCATCCACGAGCAAAGACTGCATTGCTAGCTCTGCTCGTAGCCTGCCAAATGAACTGGGGTAAGCTCTTGCCCCATTCCCTCATAAAGAAAGAGAAACATTTAACATGAAGTGCTTCAGAGCCAGTTCTGAGCTCTTTGGGAAATAAAACCCAATGCATTTTTAATCTGTGCTGCAATGGTGCAATGATCCCTCAGTAGAATAACTGGGTGGGATTCATCTTGCTTGACAGTGGCTGAAGAAGAACTAAGCATCAAGCCTGAGTTAGTGGGTTAATCATTAAGATTCTCTCTCTCTCTCTCTCTCTCTCTCTCTCTCTCTCTCCAGAGAATGATAACCTTTCACAAGTAGCAGGTTCTATCTATCTTAAAACAGTATCGTAGGCAGAAATGAACTGCCATTGGGACGTACCTGGTTTTCTCCATTGACTGCAGAGAGCGTCTCCATAGCTGCTTAAATTTGAAACCTAAGGAATAAATCAAGTATGTAAATATATGTCCCTACTACATTTAGAGGTGCCCCAGAGTATCCCAACTGTCCCCCTAGCTGCTGCTTCAGAAAGCTGTGATTCCTCTGCAGATCTTGTGTGATATCTACTAGTCCCATCCACATATCTTGAATTACCACAGAGCATCTCAATTGTCATTAAATGTTTATGTCTAGGCACCTGGATTTCTCTTCAAATTTTTTTTTCATGTAAATAAATATGTTTTGTCAGTCAATGTTATGTATATCCATGTTAATGTTCATTGCTATTTAGTTTGTCTTACATAACAAACTCGGTCATGGTAGTAGGACTAAAGCAAAGTCTGTGGTTAGCACTCTTAAAAAATATATATTCTGGTCTAGTTTTATTTTAATTCTTTTTAAGAACATATTCTGTTTGCCAACATATGCCTTGTTATCTAAAAGAGTTCTTTCTGTAGAAGAAAATAAAATAGAAGGGTATTGATATACTTTTGCATTTACTAAGGACTGTCCACTTCAGAAAGTCAAACTATTTGGGAAAAGTAGGTGACTTCTATTTTGTAGTTTGACAATATCTATCAACATCTTAATTTCATAAAACTATAGACTGACCTCCAACTGACTGTGCAATTTATAAGCTCGAGTGAACAGTTAGGTAACCAGATCAGCTACCATTCAAGAGAGAAAAAGCAGTCACCTGACCAATCCCTTAAATTCAAGAATAGGTAAATCATGAAACTACAGATTTTAGAAGTTGTTTTAAAATGAATCCCTAGAGGTTTTTTGCTTTGCAGCTACATTCCAGGCACTCTTTAGTTTGGACATCTTTGTCATTTCTTTGAATTTGCAATAACCAATCTAACAAGTTCAGTTCTCATATCCTTAGCAAAACATCATATTGGGAGGTTCATTTTCTCAGATGGCCTAATTCAGTTCCCATTAAAGTCAATGAAATTACTTTGTTGGCTTAAATGAAAGTTGAGTTATGTACTACATACAGAACAGCTGTACAGGATTGCTCAAAAGTGCATTTACCCCAGTACACCATTTCTGACAAAAATAAATAGTGTGTGTTTATGAAAGAAGTGTAAGAAACAGAGCAAATACAGAATGATACTTTAACATGTACCTTTGCTACTCCCAGTAATATGCATTTCAGAGACTTTGTGAGCTGTATGTTGTAATCACTTCTCTGTGTTTAGTAGCTTTTGAAGGATCTTTCATTGAAAGTCTTCAATCTACCTTTGAATCCACTTATACTTTTGACATCCACAATGAGTACCACAACTGAATTATGCCTTATATGAAAAAGTACTTCCTTTTGTTTATTTTAAATCTCCTAGTGATAATCTTATTTGGTTCTTTCTAGTGCTGAAAAATAATGGATAATCAGTCTCTTGTTCAGTATCTCCATGCAATTTATAATTTTATAGAGCTAAATTATATTCTTCTTCTAACAATATTCCTTTTCAATCTGAAGAGTTCTAGTTTATTTAATTACCCTTCCTAGGGAGGTCATTGCCCAACCTTATCATCCTTCTTTGAAGAATTTATAGTTCTACTTTGTCTCTTTTGAAGTAACACCACCAGAACTATCTGCAGAATTCAAGATGTAGGTACACCAGGAATGCACACAGTGACGTAATGATGTTTCCTCTTTTTTTATCCTTTTCTACCATTTCTGTGTTATTTTAACTACCCTGAGCACTAAGATGACATTTTGCACAGGGCTACTTGTATTCTTTTCTACTGATGAGTGAAAGCTAATTTTCATGACCATGTTTTAATGTGCATGTATACTTAAGGTATTTACTACCAACACACATTAGTTTGACTTTTTGACAATGAGTTTTGTCTGCTGTCTCATTCTCCTGTCATTCAGAAACATGAGATTCCTTCTGTAACTCTTCTCAATCAGTTTTTGTTTGGACTAACGAGAAAATTTTGTCATACCAACAGTATTAGTATTCAACCTAACTACTCAACTCAGTTTCCAAGTCAGTTTTGTCTATGTGAGATGACATATCACAACAGAGACTCTTTCCTTGTATTCCCAGATAGCCAATTAATGTAATGTTTCCTAAAAGAAAAATAAATTACTATAATGTAATTTACCATAAATCTAGCAAAATATGTAGTCAGAAAGATTACATAACTAATGACTTGTTTATTTTTTTCATGAAGAATCAAAGGTTACATACCAATTACATAGCCAAAAGAGGATTCAAGGGAAAATCTATTTAGAAGTCACATTACAGTTGACTGGAAAATGAAGTACATATTCAATGTTTTCCTTGGCCTCTATTTTTGTTTATGTAGGCTATAAAAAAATATGTTCACGTAACAGCTACCAATAAGACTATTGCCAGAAGTATGTTTCAGGTCAGTTTTTCACTCTTGTGATTGTCTGTTGAAGTGTTTACAATTTTGAAATATATCCAGTGTCAAATGAATCTTTCCATTTACTTCACAGAGCCTTGGCTATCAACATCTATTAGATGCATGCACTTAAAAATTTTTAGACATATTTTTTAGACATACCTTTGACCACAGCTCTTCTCTTTCTGTCTACTTTTTTTGTGACTATGTAATGCTATCAAAGCTTATGCAGAAGAAGTTTAAAAGTATTAAAAGGCAAAGTTGGAGTTCTTGAACAAAAAATGTAGTTATTTTATTTTATTTTATTTTTCTTCTAGATATAGTTGTTGCAGGAATTATGAATTACATGGACACATTGTCACCAGGAATATCTGCCCTGAAACACACAATGTAATATCTGTCCTGTGAAATTATCTTCCCATCACCTCTTGTAAAACAGATATCATCCACACACGGCATTTCACTAACTTATACACTCTTATTATGTATTGCAGAGTAATTGGCAGAACTTATTAAAAGTCACTCAGATATTTATGATGTCCATACACACCTATAATCTAAACATTTGTAGGATTTACATGTTGCCCATTATTCTGTAATTACTGTATTTTTTAGTTCCTTTCTGCTTACCCTTAGTGCATAAAGCTACACCAGATAAAGTCACTAGAACCTGCTGAGATAGGTAGAAAAAGGTCTGTGTTTGTTCTTTTTAAGTCAGAATATCCAACAAAATTCAGCATACCAAAGCAACTCAGAAATGAGCTTGGAGGAATGGTTCTCACAGTTATTATTGCATATTCTCACTGTATATTAGTAGATTATATATGGCATCATATGATATATGTGTCACTCTACCCATCAGTTTCCATCTCAAAACTTGTTTCTGGGATGCTTTAACTGATGCCAAAGTATTGGTGCAGAAGGAGAGGGACCATGGCCATCCTGGCACTGTAGTGGTTTTACCCAGCTAAACAGCCGAACTCCACCACAACCACTCGCTCACTCCCCCTCCTCAAAGAAACGGGGAGAAAATACGATGGAAAAGGGCTCAAGGGTTGAGATAAGGACAAGGAGGTTGCTCACCAATTACTGTCACGGGCAAAACAGACTCAACATAGGGAGATTAATATAATTTATTACTATCACTAGCGGACTAGAGCAGTGAGAAACTGAAAAGCAAACTAAAAACACCTTCCCCACCCCATCCACCCTCTTCTACTTCCTCCCCCCGAGCAGCACAGGGGAACGGTGAATGGGGGCTGCGGTCAGCCCCTATCGCTTCGTCTCTGCCGCTCCTTCGTGGTCACTCTCTGCCCCTGCTCCAGCGTGGGGTCCCTCCCACGGGATGCCGTCCTTCCCGAACGGGTCCTGCGTGGGCTTCCCACTGGCTGCAGCTCTTCAAGAGCTGCTCCAACATGGGTCCGTACCGCGGGGTCCATCCTTCAGGAGCAAACTGCTCCAGCATGGGTCCCCCACG
>VXAL01017267.1:233804-302171 GCA_013399475.1 Chauna torquata
TGGAGCCAGCTGGAGCTGGCTCCTGTCTGACACGGGGCAGCTTCTGGAATCTTCTCGCAGAAGGCACCCCTGTGGCCCCCCTGCTACCAAACCTTTACCATGTAAACCCAATACAGGCACTGGAGCAAGGATGAATATCCAGGCTATACATTATCCAGTGGAATACAGAGGGTTTACTTATATTCTATGCCTATTCTTGGTAATCGTAATGTATACTAAGTATGGTCAAAGAGCTGGTTATTGCTCATTAGTGATTAAAGCTGTTCATTAGAAAGAACCAGAATATCGATGTAGTCCTTGAGCTGATGTTTTACAGTGTCCTGCCTCCCACCTGTTTGTGGACATGCACCCTCTGAGAAGGGTCTCTGTGTGAATCCCACCTCCTCATTCCTCCCTTTCTTTGATACCCCCTCACTCATTACCTTCCTGTTTCCTGGTAACCTGTTTGAACAAAAGCCTCTCCCGTGCCAGATCTACAAGTGCTCATATGAGTTGGCATACAACAGTATTAGTTTCAGATCAAAACTTGAATAACACAAGAAATTTTTCCTAAAAAGTACATGCATAGCCTGTACTATAGGCACACCAATTTTCCTGCATCTATAGAACTGCCCAAACAGTTCCTAATACAGGCCCTGTGGAAGCCCACACAGCAATATAGCTGTATAAAGGAAAATAGCATATGTCAGTACAAGAAATAGTAGTCGTGGGGTAAGGTGAGGCTGAATATTGCTTCATGTGAAGGACTTCTCCATGATCCAGGACAAATTGTGGAGCTGAATCTCCTGAGTTAAGGAGTTGTGGAATAAACAGTAGGCAAACTCAGTTCTGGGGCTTACCAAAATATTTTAAAGCATTGGATAAAACCTTAGATATGAATACCAAATCATCAAGGGACTTAAATAGAAAAAGTGAGATGTAGAGTAGCAGAAAGAGATCTAGCACACAACATACATTAGCCGGTGAAAAAGCACAGATATATTAGGTGCATCCCTACAGGGAGCTGTGACAACAACAAGCCCTTGAAGTTAAAATACTATCTAACAAGCTTTAATCAAAAGCCATGTGGACCTTTTGGATGCTCTCTTCCATCATTGCTGTGATTAACATCATCTGTTCTTTTTGGCAAGCAAATAAATAGATAACTAAAACATGCTCAGGTGCTCTTGCTTGAAATATGACAAGTATGCTTTGCCAACAGATGAGAAAACATCTCTTTCCCAAGGATGGACAAACCTTAAAAAGTTGTGAGGACTTTTGTTTGTTTGTTTATTTGTTTGTTTTGTTTATGTATGTGAAATCTGGGAGGGCTACACTTCTGGAGTACATGATATATACAAGTTTGTCTCCTGAGCAAGAACTGATACTAAGCATGTCAGGCTATGCGAATTACTTAATGAGATGAATGAAATCTTTCACTTTTTTATCCTTTTCTCTTTTCTGAAGTAAATTTGATTTACTTGTATATACTGCCATATTTGTCTGGCAGGCTCTTACACCTTTCTATTAACTCTCGAATCCAATGACCAAACCTGACAGAAGGTAGAAGTCTCAGAAATAACTATTGCTTATGAAAATAAGCAATCAGGTGGAGAAGACCTTCCCAGGAAGAAAAAGGCTGAAATCTGAGCTCACTCCTTTTAGGTAGCAGAGATCCTGTACCAGGAGAAGTCTGGTCTTCATGGCAATTTACGTTACTGAGATACATTTAAAGAGATCACAACAAATGATGCCTTATGGCCCAGAAGAAGCTTATTGAAATGCAGTTCAGCAAGTCTAGACCCTGTTTTTCACCTAGATAGGATGTTTCAGATGCTATAGCCTGCTATGCCGTTTTCTTCCTGAGCTCCTGCCCTGGCTTCCAGTCTCCCTCAGGGTCACTGCTTCCACTGCAGGCCATGGCAAACATAGTTGCCTCTTTAGTCAGGACCATGATTTTACTATAGATTTATGGCTTTTCTTATGGTTACATCTCACCTCCTAGTACTTCTTTCTCACCCAAATATGTTAAGACTTGTTGGTAGGTCTTCAGACTCCACTTAAAACAACCCTCTCGTTTCCCATCCACTTGAAATACCTTCCAATAGCTTGTATGCTATGTAACTTCTTTATGATTCCCTCTTCAGACACTTTTATTTCAGCTAATTTATACCTTCCCTACCTTCCCCATCTACTGCTGACCTAAGTTTTCATGATCCTGCAGATGCTGATTCCTCATTGGTAATTGTCATGGTTTTGGCTTGGGTAGAGTTAATTTTCTTCATAGAGGCTTGTGTGACACTGTCTTTTCAATTTTTGATGAAAATGGTAGTGGTAACACACCAATGTTTTTAGCTGTTGTGGAGCAGTGCTTACACAGAACCAAGGACTTTCCTACTTCTCATGCTGCCCTGCCAGCAAGAAGGCTGGGGGTGCACAGAAGCTGGGAGGGGACACAGCCAGGACAGGTGACCCAGAATGACCAAAGGCTTATATCCCATACTACATGGCGTCATGCTCGGCAATAAAAGCTAGGGTAAAGAAGGAGAGAGGGGGCGACATTGGCTCTGACTTCAGTGGGCACTGCATATTCCAGCACACAGCAGGACTTATCCTTTGGAGAATAATTTTTAGAGCACATTCTCTGTTGCTAAGGAAATAGCCAATCACGTAATCAGTTCTAGAAACCTGATGGGGTAGCCACGTTATAGGTAATTGCCATAGAAAAGAGGTATGCATCTTGAAAGTCCTGTCACTACACATTATGCAAGAGAAAATTTATAGTTGTAGGATGACTGACTGACTTATAAACCATGAAGGGTGAAGGGACAAAAGTTTCTTGTAATGATTAGGCATGTAGGGGTGCTGCCCAATACAATGGAGCATATTAACAGCATGATTAACAAAAAACACTTAATTACTTTGCTTTAACAGATGTTTTTACAGATACTTTCACAGCAATCCTTTCAGACATACTTTCAGATAACCTTTACTCTTTTAGGATGCTTTTCCTTGAAAGTAAATATGCAGATAATTTTCTTTCTCAGAGAGCACACACTGAGGGAAATGACTTTGCTCAGTGCCATGAGGGATTAAAAAAAGGAGGTTGCTTCATACTAAGCGAAAGGATTTTGTGTTAAGGCATGAAGTCAGGAAAATACTCCAATGCAGGTAGAATGTGTTGGAGAAAAAGAAGGGGAATTCCTTCTGTAATAAGGGAACGGACTCAGCTTCCCTTACCCAGTCAGGAAAGGAAAAAAATATATATATCTTCAACATTTTTAAAATAGAATATTTCAACTCTTCCATGTGTTTTCCCTATTTTTTACACCTTAATATCAGAAAGTCAATTAATGGTTTGAAGGTTGGTGTGGTCTATATATCTGGAGTTCTCCCCAGGATGTCTGAAGTCATGCTGAAACAGAGTGGTTTGCACACCTCTAATGATTTTCACTTTCAAAAAGCAAGTAATCATTCCCACGTCAATAAACTTGATAAATTGCATAGATTTAGAACAAAGACATGTTTTACTAGTAAAAGAAACAATTCTTTAATGTTCTTTTGAATGTAATCAGGAAGAGGCGACAATGAGATAATGCTGCCTTATTCCCTACCCTTTTGCAGCTGCAAGTCACCTTGCACAAGTTTGATAGAAGACTGCGTGAAATAACTCCTAGTCATATACTACACCCTGAAAATGGCAATGAAATCAATTTTCATTTTATGAGGATCCTAGCACTCAGTTCAGGTCCTACCCTTCGCATCTGTGCATACTTATTTCTTTCACACTCACCCTTTTACTCTCCTTGCTGGCTTCTGTAGTTGTGAGCCATTCTCTGCTCTCTCCATTATAACTTCCTTGTGCTTCTTTTCTTCTTTCCTTTTTTATTTTTTTAATTTATTTTAAAGAGTCATAGTTCAATATCAATTCTCTTCTTGTTCTCTGAAACAGCTGAATTATTGACTATGAATTTTCAGTATCCAAAATATACTCTGAAAAAGACACCACATGGAAAATTCAATCCTATCTCTTCAAAATCTGAGAAAGTGTGAAATCACAAAAAAAGACCGCACAGTCTAGTGCTAAGAATATCAAGAAATTTTTACTAAGGTCAGCCAAATTGACCTTGCCTTTATTAAATCTTTTCTTTCCCGGTGGAACAGGGGAGGTGCCTAAAGAGAAAGGTCATGTTCAGGTGGTTGAAATGTGCATCTGTTGGACAAAAAAAAAACCACCAAAACCTGTTCATTTCATTGTCTGACTAATGTCATGATTTTATTCAAAATAATTTGAGGCTTGTGATATTGAATTACTTTTATTCATGTTGAGTTCAAAGGAAGCTAATAATTCTCAGCCCCTTGCACAAGTGAGCATTAACAAATTAGCTGTGCAGACAGAAGTAGGACCTACAGAAAAAATCCCTCTGTACAAGGTGTCCAACTCTCTGGAGCAGAGTGGGGTTGGCACTCTGGAAAACAGCTTTTTTGGAAAGCTGGAAATGCATTTGTAAGCACAAGCTTCAGCGTCAGGCCAGCAGTGGGGCTGGGGGAAGCTTTAAGTTTGCATGTTCTCCAGTATCTGAAATTTTGAAAAATGTTTAGTAGTGTAAATCCCCAAATGGTCTATCTTATCACTCATCTGTAAAAGACAATTTGAAATAAAGTTTCATACATTATTTAAAGCCTTGTAGATTTGTCATTTTCTTAAGGCCTTTCTAATTTCAAGATACATTTCTGTTTGCTAGAATTTTCTCAGTGTAGCTGTCCTGAAGATTTAGGTTAAAAATAACAAGTATCTCATACAAATAGTAAAAATGTCAGAAATTGATAGAGGAAATTCAGAGGATTCTTAAATGTTAAAGTAATGTGGAAGATTGATACAGATTTTAATTTCCAAAGACTTAAAAAATGTATGTCCACATTTTTAGATACCACAATGTATTATCCTTAAAGGAGTGCCTTGTCAACCAAGTGTTAATTTTTAAAACTTCCTTAGAATGATAAGGCCACAGACCTTTTAATTTTCACACGTAACGTGTGTGTACAGCACAGGAGGGGGCTCACACACCCCTGCAGCACCAAGCAGTGCAGAGTGGCTATGACCAGTCTGAATGGCACCTTGCCTGAAACAATGCAAATAATTACAGTTAAAAGTTGTTCTGCCCTGTGGCATTTCTCATTTAAGACTCTGGTCTGATATGCGGGGCATCACATGCATTATTTTTTTTTTTCATGGAAAGTCTCCTGTTGAAGTCTTCATAGGATCTAAGATTGCCTTATATGAAAGAGAAGACTGTTATTCCCCCTGTATAAGCAGGGCATCATTTACCCCAGTTAACAATAACACAATAGCAGAGCCAGGAATCTGGAATCTAAAAATATTGCTGTCTCATGTACTTTAAAGCTAAGGTTAAAAAAAAAAAAAAGGAAATTTTACGTTGATGCAAGGCAAGTGAAAGGCCACTCAGGCCACTGCTGGTTACAAGTGTCTACCTGCTGCCCAGCTTCTTGGAAAACAAGAGGTGCAGTCAGTGCCTCTGTGGTGTCTGCTGCCTCTCAAAAGGCGCAGCAAGTCAAGAACTCTCTGCAGATGTGGGGAGGAATCACTCATGGAAAGGGGAGCTTCCCAGCATGAGTTTCTGCAGCTGCTCACCGTGCCAGGGCTCTTTCTTCTTTCAAAGGCTTTTTATTTTCTCTATATATAGAAGAAATGCAGATGTCTGTTGTGAGGGGGTGGAAGGCACCGCAGAATAGTTGCCTTCCAAAGCTGCAGATGTTAAGTCGCTTGTAATAACGCACTTGACTCATCCCTTACTTGGCACTGAGTCAGTGTCTTAGAGCAAAGGAGAGATTGCATGCAGCAAGGTCAAATGCAACTAATGACCATCAGCCTGAAAATATTGAGAAGCAAGCCCAGCTTATGCTACTCACTTTAGGAAAACCATTATGGGAAAAGGCTATTCAGGACTAAAGGAATTCTAACCACTATTCCATTATCAAATTAGTGTCATGCAATGGGAAGAGGTTGTAAACTGGGAAGTATTCCTCAGCGTCATACCTGAATCCTACTCTTGCTACCATGGCTTGTCTGAATGAAACAAGCGGTGCCACTCCGCGGACGCCCCCCAGACCTCTACCTCTGAACTGAATGAAGGGCAGAGACACAAGGATTCTAGGCACGACTCTTGGCTTTCTGTAAAACAGTTGTTGATTTTTAAGTCTTAGAAGTTTCACTTCCTAGGGGAATAGGTTTGTTTTTTACAAAACTGCACACTTTTTTCAGCTTTCCGGGGGGGACTTAAATGACCTTGAAAGAAAGATTAGTACAAGTTCACTTCCTTTTCCACTCTTATCTGTATGTACCTGAACTTTCATCTGACTTATAGCTACATATTATAAGACGAATTTAAAGGGATGTCATTATTGGGAAGCTTCCTATACTAACCCCCAAGCTGACGTAGGAGCACAGCAGACTCCCAGCTCTCCATTCAGCTTAGTTTTATGTAAGGCAACTTGAATTGACCAGAATTGCTTCACTTGGTTACGGGCAGAACCAAGCCCTTAATATTGTACTTAGAGCTTGTTGGAAAATTTTCACTTGGAAAGATTTTCAACGAAAAACAGGGGCATTATTGATGAAAATGTTTGTGATTATAATCTACATTATGAACTGCCACTTGAAATGATTGTTTATTTGTTTTTGCTGGTGTCTGTCCAGCTGGCTAGAGAAAAGTAAGTAACTTCCAGATTTTCTTTCTATTTTTTTTTTTTAACGGTCTTGTGATGGAAAATATTGAGAGGGGGAAATGGCAACAACAAGGAATAAAGCAGCATTTTTCATAACACTGCTTGTTTGGAAAAATGCCCATTTCTCACTCTTTGAACCTTTAACAGCTCTAATTCTTATGTATACATGAAAGGAAGAGAAGAATTGTTCCACTAACTTGTCCCCCTAAGCAGAAAAGCTTACCAATACATCTTTCTTGCTCATGGCTTTTAGTCATTTTTCATCATGTTTTGCTCATTTACATTCACTCTCCACCCCCTTCATAGCCCAGTGCTATTTGCAGCACACTTGCAGGTGCTGTTTTTCACCGGTGTCCCCCCGGCTGCTACTCTGCCACCGTGACTGCTTAATGCAGCTTGCTGGCAGCAGTCCACACAGAGCCCTCGCCAAGATTTCCCCCCTCTCCCTTTTGGTATACAAATGAGTACAAAATAAACTCAACAGGAATTTGCATTTGGGCTTACGTGAGCATGGAGTTTGGATGGACTGACCAAACCTAATGCCTAAGTTTTCACTTTTCTTTCAGTCACAGGTAAAACGTCGTCACATTTTCAGTTTGCTATATATATAAAAAAAGAGCTGCGTACAGTTAATGAAAGTCATAGAAGCAGTTCAACTGTGCTGTTAGGCTCAGAGCATGAAAGATCGTATATCACTGTAACCTACCTAACCTTCCCTGTACTAAATGACAAACTGCTGGAAATAGCCTTTGGGTCAGGTCTCACATACACTAAAATACTTGTCCTTCAGCTGAGGACTCTGTTGAACTCATATATCATTCAGCATCTTAAATCACAGAGACTTGCATAAATGCTAAATACTAATTAAGCTAAAAAAATTAGTGAAATATAAAGTCCATGAACGAGGTCATATCAAGGCCTAATTATATTTAGAATTTATCTTTTTAGGTGACCTCGGGAAGATATAAGACTGCAATTTTTAAGAGTTTATGATGTTGCTAGTACTTTATTCTGCAACACAGATCACCTTTACAGCCCATCCACACTACAGCTTGTGTTCATCCAGAAATGGATTTAGGGTTGTATACTTCAAGAAACATCTTGTGGCAAGGTGGCTGAGTTCACGGGGGCTTGGCAGGTGCTGAGAAGCTTTTCAAATTTTCCTTAAATTATTTGATTAATGGATCTCAACAAGCAGTTCTTCAAAGGTTTTATTTCACACACGGGGCATCATTTGCTGGGAAAATGCTGTTTTTTGAAACATTTAAAGCACTGATATAAAAATGCATTTTGGAATAAAGCAGGAACCATCGGTGGTGCCTTGTGCATTTAGGTGCACAATGAAGTTGGCAATTATTACTTAAGCACTGCTCTGTGCATGCTAAATGCTTTCTGAGCAGTGTTTGTGCCCTGAGGAACAAATGCTGAAGAGAGACAAAGTCAGCAGGCAGTGAAAAAGGGAAGACAAGAGAAAATTTATGTATCAAATCAGCCAATTCCCTGCAAGTAGCACGGTAGAAGTGTTGTTTTTTTATGTGGCAGAAGGCAGGAAAGTAGCAGATCTGCTCAGGGAGGTCGGACAGTAAATATGGAGCTTTTTAGGTGACGGAGAAGCTGACAAACAGGCTGCTTTGATGTGAATTGAATTGCACCAGGGTTTTCAGAACTGAATAATATGACTTTGTGTAGGGCACATGGTATAAATAATGAAAAAGAGAAGGAGAACACGGTACTGAGTCATGTTTTGAGATAAGATGCAAGTTACTGGCAGAGAGAGGCAGGCCCTACTCTGAGCACCACTGCAGAGCAGAGGACTGAGACAAGAGAGAGGTGACAAGGAAGTGGAGAAGGAAATACGGTGCAGTGGGTCAGGAGGAGTTGCATACACTTGACGAGCATGTTTTTTCTGCATTTCAAAATGCACTATTAGAATGGTGAATATATTTGAAAATAACAGTATAAAAAAGTTTGTTCCTGCCCTCTGCCCATTCCTAGGAATCAGACACAAAGGGTAGCATGGCACTACTTCAGTTTACAGTCTGTTGTATTCTCTTCTGTACACAGGCTGCTGGAAGGTCATTGTTATTTCTAGCCTTGAAGTATAATTCAGCACCTGCTGATGCAGAGGTGCAATCCCCTCTTGCCCGCTGAGCTATTGCGTGTGCAGTGCTGTTCTAGTCCACAGTTGGGTAGTCCCTAGGAAACTATGAGCAGCCAGTGGAATATAGAGAAAGTCCAAACTGCTTTAAATTACACCCCAGATATGACAAATACAGGAACACAGTGCAAACTGAGCTGCTTCAAACTGCAGGGCGATGTCACACAAGGCAAGAAAAGAAAGAGTCCCGGGTAATGTTTTGTAATTTTTCCCTTCTGTTGTTTAAAATGTCACAATGTATGTGCAGTTTTTAAAATCCCAGTTAAGAAGAATTCAGGCAGAATTGTGATTTCTGGGTGTTTGATATGTCTTCTGATTAGTCTTTGTTGGAATTATCTGTACTGCAGAATAATTATCTGTACACATTTCCTTGTATTAGGATTGTAACATAATCACATCTATATAGCTTTCTGTCTGACTTTTTTAATTGGCTCTGTAATAGCCTCAGTGTAAAAACTGTAACCTGAAGTGATTAGTCATTCACTATTTTCCCTGTCTCTGAGTCAAAAGAAAAGAGATGAGCTAATCAAATCCATACCACTACCCAGTCTTCTCCAGAAGTAGCTAGTAGTGACAGAAGTTGCTTTTACAGTACATAAAATCACTTCAGTTCTTTCCCCAAATGACTGCACAAAATTCAGTGTGGAGTTCGTTCAATAACTTCCTAGAAACTTCTGTGGGTTTATTTACATCAGAGAGAGAATTCATGTGACTTTTCTAAGTCAAAGTCTCATTTGACTAAAAGGAGAAACATATTCCTTTTGTGTCCAGCACTATCTTATTAACCAGAAGTCTTTTTCACTAAATTAACAAACATTGAAAGGTAAAATATGGTACTAGTCAAACAATATAAATGAAAATGACACATAAAGCATTTATAACATGCAGTTTACTACCCTGGCTTGTATTATGGAGTGAGATAAACCAACAACATCTTATGAAGTTAAAAGCATTATGGCTGAACAGCTAGCCATGTATCTTGGGACAGAAAAAGGATACTGTATGTAACATTTATTGTTTCATATTCTTTATTTCATATACAATTTGTTACATATGTATAATATATAATTATAAGCAGTGCATAAAAATGTATTTTGAGTACATTATACACACTTATGACAATATTCCTTATTGTATGTAATTTATATGCCATTTAAAGGTAACATAAAAAGGCATTATTTAAAGGTATAGGTGACCACTATTAGAGGTTAATATTATTGGAGGTATGATGTCAGTATTTAATTTACTAGTGCAGATGTAGCCAGTGCACTCAGTACAGAAAATCTCTTTATGTTAATCCTTGTAGATAGCTAGAGAAAGTCCCTAACCTGACAAGTTTGAATCTAATTAGATGAGATGAAGAAAAGAAATATTTTAGGATATGGTGCCGAGGCACAGATACACTTAGTCACTTCCCCAATCAGCTGATAATCATTAAGCAATAGGGAAACTGGACTTGGATGTCCTGAGTCTTAATAAAGTAGCTTAAATGCAATGACCATCCTTCCCTGCTAATGTCTATCATATTCTGTTATTCCTCTTTTTATCTTATTTACACAGTGCTATACTTTCTTTTTTTTCATCCAGAGTATATAGTGGTCAAAGATAATATTGGTGCCAGAGGATAAAACTTCCATTAACAAGCAATGATGTCAGATGCTGTTACCAATTTATTTATTTAAAACTGCAGATCTATCAACGGAAAACTAAAAGGGAACTTATATTTGCCTGAGAGAGGGACCTGGGAGTCCTGGTGGACAGCAGGCTGACCATGAGTCAGCAATGTGCCCTTGTGGCCAAGAAGGCCAACGGGATCCTGGGGTGCATTCGGAAGAGTGTTGCCAGCAGGTCAAGGGAGGTGATCCTCCCCCTCTATTCAGCCCTGGTGAGGCCACACCTGGAGTATTGTGTCCAGTTCTGGGCTCCCCAGTACAAGAGGGACATCGAACTACTGGAGCGAGTTCAGGGGAGGGCTACTAAGGTGATTAGAGGGCTGGAGCACCTGTCGTACGAGGACAGTCTGAAAGAGCTGGGCCTGTTTAGCCTGGAAAAGAGAAGACTGAGGGGAGACCTCATTAATGTATAGAAACATCTGAGGGGAGAGTGTCGATAGGATGGAGCTGGTCTCTTCTCAGTTGTGCCCAGCGACAGAACGAGAGGCAATGGGCACAAGCTGAAACACAGGAGGTTCCGGCTCAACATGAGGGGGCACTTCTTTACTGTGAGGGTGACAGAGCACTGGAACAGGTTGCCCAGAGAGGTTGTGGAGTCTCCTTCTCTGGAGACATTCAAAGCCCGCCTGGATGCCATCCTGCGCAACGTGCTCTAGGTGATCCTGCTCGGCAGGGGGGTTGGACTAGATGATCTTCAGAGGTCCCTTCCAACCCTGCCCATTCTGTGATTCTGTGAGTCATCTCCAAAAGATTTAACAACTAAGCCACAGGCATCAAGCTGGACTGATGTTACGCAAATGCTAAAGAGCATGTTGCTCATCATCTCTATGGCCCCAGTGCTCTTTCATGGGATCCCTCCCAATGGTCATTTCCACCTCCCCCGCCCAGTTGCTCTCTGGGATGTGCATTGGTGAGGTACCCTCTAGTGCCAGAACTGAGGAATAGGCTTCACAGTGTCCTCCTTTGGCCAGAACAGTACCACATCAAGCCTTTCACAGTCATGGCCCATTGAATTGCTGCCTTCTGACATAGGTTATACTTGGACTCAGCGAGGTCAGCCAGAATATCTAGTGAGGCCCCAAAAGTCATGATACTGCTAAAAAATATTGAAAAAAAAATTGATTGTCAGCCTTGAGCTTAGCTTTTGGAGAACACTTCAATAATGTTTGCAAGCTATCCTCCATGGCCATTAAAACTGGTTGATTGGCTACTGATATGTTGATTGAGTTTCTTTTATTCTGTTTCTCCTGTTTAATCACATGCATATAGGAAATTAAAAAAAAAATTCACTGAATATTATCAGATGTACCATGAAAAATTGAAAGTGCACTACAGAAAGAAAGAACAGCCCTTACTGAGGGCAACAGAAACATCATTCTTGTAAGGGCAGCAGATGTAGTTCAAATGGAGCTGTCACCTTTACTTCAGCTTCAAGAATATCTTTTTTTTTTCCTGCAGAATTTGTAAAAAAAAAAAAAGACATTATTTCCCAGCTATGTTTTATCCAAATGCCATAATCTGTTCTATCCAACTGGTCACAATACTAACAGATCATAACAAGGTTTCATGTCTTGTTATTAAAACACCATTTTTCCTTCCTTGTCTGAATATCTTTTGTTATTTCAGCTAGTAACATTTGGCACTTTTTAAAACTAGAGTCTACAGCATGTAAATTCTTCACTGTGATTTAGATGTCCAATTAGTGTAAGCACCTGTCATGTCAGGAAGTACAGGGGAAAATAATTGCAAGGGCAGCAGAAAAAAGGTGGACAGTAAGTGTGAACTTGAAAACTGAAAGGAAAAACAGAATACCTGTCTCATCACTGTTTTAGCAGAAGCCAAAACTATACTACATTTTTTTTTTCCAGGAAGAAGTACATTCTTTTTAAGACATACTATTTTAAATGACATAAGAGATAAAGAAGAAAATATCACAGGTTGAAATTTTTGAACAGGGCTTCAGCAGAGCTATTCATTTTAAATAAAGGAGCCCTTTTCTTGTGTTCCTAGGTACAGCTACCTGCTAAAAATGTGATTAACTATCCAAATTAAGTGATGCTATTGCAGTGGATCTTGCTGTGACATAGGGATGAGCTGCCTTCAGAATTCGATAGAAACAGACATAATTTTCCAGGCAAATATTTTAAAATATATACAAATCTTTCTTTACATATGTCTGTGTATATATGTACATGCATGAACTCCTTTGTGACTTTTCTACCTTTCACAGAAGAAAAACTCTAGGAATCTGAACCATTACAAATCCCTAATCTCACCCTCCCACTAGTTTATCTTTTTTTTTTTTTTTTTGTTTTTTGCTAGGAAACAGCTGTCTTATGAAAATTACAAGCTGTGAACTACATTCTGCACTTGGACACATAGGTTTCTCTATTCCAGTTGCCTTGAAGATGGGCGGCAAAAGCAAGCATCACAGGGGGACTCAGTGAAGTGCTGACTAGTGGGACTGGTGGGCATCTGTTATCACAGAGAGGGACAGAAACTTAATGAATACACGAAGCGGGACATTAGAAACTGGATATCTGAATTATCTACAGTAAATTTCTAAATTCTGGTTCCAGTTGCAACTTCAGGAGCAGGGGGGAAACAGAAATGGAAGATACTAATGTAAAGAAACGACCTGGCAAGTCTGTTTGGAGGAGTTGTTTTCCTTGCAAGAAGCAAAAGAAAGCATATCCTTGTGCACCAAGAGAAAAGCAAAGTACGAAACCACAGCCCCCAGGGTGCTGTCAGCGGAGCTCCTTCTGCTGGCCTGAAATGCGCATGCTATGCTCTTGATAAAAGCTGTAGAGAGCAATGATGCTGCTGAACAGTGTCAGCAGCTCAGAGGATCTGCAGCTGGCGTGCTCCTGAGCGGCAGCACAAGCTGCCTCTGTTTAGCAGCTTCTGCAGCATCTTACCCTAACAGCCCCACTTGCCTCACTCAGTTCCACACATATCTGGTAGTTTGGTAACTTCACAGTAATGAGATCATTTTGCATGCTTTAATACCAATATGAAGGGAACAACTCCTCGTTTACATCTTTCTACCATGTCTTGTATGTTTTCTACAACCAGGTTATATTAATACAACTCTATAAATATCTAATCATAGTACCAACAACAACAACAACAAAAATCTTCTTTCTTCAGAAACAGGTGGGTAAATCTTCTGTACAGAAATATTCAAAATTAGGTTGGACTTTTCATCAGAATGCAATTGTTAGGAGAAAGCATGCATGGGAAATATAAAAGTAAACTAACACATCACTTTAATCTTTTCCTTCTAGAGAAGAGCTCAATAATTGAACTGAAAGTATCCCTGCCTTTCACAAACTTATTTCCTATAGAAACAAATTTCATGATCCTAAACCAGTTTGTTTCTGTCTGGTAAACACAAGAGAATTTTTATTTTGTGGAACTGTAATACTGCAAAACTATAACCTTATTTCTTCAAAATGATCTATTTCATGTATATTTATGCTTATCTGATGTATATAAATACCTGATGCCAATTCACCAAGCCAACACCTGTGTACAAGTTAATAGTAGGCAACAAAATATGAATCTTGCCAAAATCAATCAATGCCAAAAAATGGTACAACAAAGTATTGTAGTACTTGCTAACTGTAGTATAATCCTTTCAGGCAAGAAATGAGCAGAGAGGTGAATAGAAAGTCCATTTCTTTTGCTCCTTGTCACCTGCCTCAGCTCCTAGATAATCTGATCTCTGTAAAGGTCCAGGATCTCAGTGAAGGACTGGGATTGGTTGCTGGGTGTTTTAGCTCATTGGGAGATCTTTAACATAATATGATCATAGAAATGCTTATCTCCAGCATATGGTCCTTCCTATGTCAGTATAGTCATTTTCCTTCCTATCCTTCTCCTAGGACCTGTTTAGCCCCCGTATTCCCACTCCAAGACCAACTTTGTTGGGGAAAAGAAAAGAAAGATCCTGGCTGGGAGGGAATGTTTGTATTGCAGCATCCCAGCCTCATGAGGAAGCCTTGGGGATGAATCCAAAGCCACCAAGAACAGGCAGCACCGGTGGGAGTGCTGGACTTTATGGAGCAGAACAGTCAGGCTCGCAAGTGCCACAGACTGCACCTACACCACTAAGACAGTGTCAGGATATAGGCTCAAGCACCGTCTTGCGGCTGTTCACTAATTGCTAGTGTGCTTTCTGATGTCCACTTGGGCTCATGCCAACTAACACTCATTAAGCCAATGCCCCAGCACAATTCAAGTTGTTCCCAATAAGCAAAATAGACGAGGTCATCCTTATTTAAAAAATATTTAGCTTTTATGGATGCAAACCACTTCCGAGGCCACAGACTGCTTCATTTATTAGTCCAAATATAGTGATGGATACCACAATGGTAATGGCATTTCACGACTTCAACATCTTTTGGCACCACATATATACAGCTCTGTAGGACTGTTAATGTAGAATATCTGCCTATAGCTTTAAGAAGTTGTGCATCCAGCCACATGTGTGGTCATGCATGTGACTACTATGGGTATGCTGGGATAAATGCTCATGTTAGGACACGTAAGCATATGCACCTTATAGTGGACAATCCATCTCTCTCATCTTTTGTCTCTAGAGGGCTATTTAAAATGTTTTTGTGCAGTATAAAGATGCTTTCTAATTCTTAGGACTGCTTGTGGCACGAAAATTGTTCTCTTAATCTCTCACTCCTGAGAAGCAGAAGGAAAATAAAGGCATTTTTATTAGTGCCTGGACTCTGAAGAGATGTCATTACATTTTTGTCACTACTCTACAGAGAGCTCTTAACAGCATTAGATTTTTAATTGCTCTGAACCAATCCAGAATTCAGTTAATTGCATGTCTTTTAAAGATTCCCTTCTTGCATAAAAGTAGGTTAAAATATTACCTTAATATGTTCCACTTATACATGTTTACAGTGCTGGGTAGCCATGTCTGCTATGCTTATTTTGCTCTGTAAGTTTTACCTGAGATAAAAGGACATAGTTATCTCAGCAGACACGGGATATGCAACTTGCTTCTACTCATCTATTTCCACACCTACCGACAACACTCATATAGCCCTGCTTTCCACCATGTGTCTAGGTCAGGGTTATAAAAATAAACGGATAGGCACTTGCTTGGATCTTCCAAAGCAGATCTCTCCTGTTCACCTCTTCCATGCACAAGGCAGCAACATCTCAATGGAGGGCCATATTGCTGGTAGGTGGAAAAGGGGGATGCTGCTGATGAGCAGTCCTGCTGCTAGGCTCCTGTGAGCATGCAGACCTTGCTGAGCAGCAAAGTACAGCAGCTTTTCTCCTGCTCCAGGACTCTATACGTCCCATACAGCATATCACTGGCTGATACATGGGACCACAAAGCAGAGAAGGGGCTTTGGCACAGTGCTGTGAACAGGTGATGTGCCAGCCTGACCGGGGAGGAACAAGGGGCAGCAGTCAGTGATGGACACCTGATGCTCAGTCCAACACAACTGTCAAATGTCCAAGACTGCCTATGCCTCATACTCAAGTTTAAATCAAAAGCCTCCACAAAAGCCTTCTCTCTCTGAATGCCTGTCTATCCTAACTAGCAGCCATGGCTTCACATAGCCTAAACCTGTTTCTAACACCGATAAAAAGTAATTAGTCAACTGCAAAATTTTGAAAGTTGAGATTTCTTTAACAATAGTGAACAAAAGGAAAAGAGGATGCTCCCCAAATAGTTTTCCTCTATCTGTATGTTGACTGCCTTTGGACTCTATGGTCTCAGGATTGGAATTGTTGCATTTCTGAGCTTCAGACAAAGCCAAACCAGAGTAAGCATCAGTAGGACTTTGTCCTGGGTTTCCTGACGTTCCCACAGAGGCCAGATGTGTTCAGCTCTGGGGAGGTTTCTGTTCAGTCCACATTCACATCTATACTGGGATCAGACTGGTTTAGATGGGACAACTTTTTTCCAGTTGCATTTCAGTATTCATGAAGACAACACCTGATCTGATTAATAACCAGTGTGTTGCAAGCCCCAACTGACTCAGGAATAAATGATTAGCCAGTGGAGCTTGCTGTCAAAAGAAATGATTGAGGACATGAACTGAAAAGGATTAAACACATTTTACATAAGAATTTTAAAGCAAGTAAACACTAAAGTGCCATGTATCGAGCATAACCCAATCACTGACTGAAAGAATTAGGGGCTAACTTCACCATCAGACAGATTCGTCTGAAAAAGATACACTTTGTTTATATTGCCCTAAGTTGTTTCTTGTTTGTTTTATACCATTCAGTTCCAGGGGGAGGGTGAAGGAGTAGAAAGGAAAAATCCAGCAGGCTTTGGACTGCCTTGTAAACTGCTAGGAATAGCTCGTCATGGATTCCCTCACTATTAGGGGAAACAATGGTCCTGAAAACAAGGGTCTGACCCTGCCTGCCTGGAGTCAGTGGAGCCAGCGCTAAGGCAGGCACGCTCTGTGAAGTGGCAGCAGCATCAGGCAGCAAGATGTACCGTAGGCAGGTTTTACAGTCTTTAATCTTCAATTTCAGGAAATGTGCATTTCAGGGGCAGCCTATAGTGGAGCACTGTATTGGAAATCAGCCTAAATACTGCCTTGGGTCTGGTCATTTACTAGTATTTTGTGTGCAATGGTTTATACTGAATGGCAACTCTTTCTGAGAATTATGCCACACACAAAAATCATCTGCCTCTGTGAAAAATCATAAGGCATAAAAAATGTAGTACTTGAATCCTGGAAGTAAATCCTTGAATCGCAATCCCAAGAGAGAATTTTCTTCTGCAGATTGTGTGCCAGGCTTTTTCTGAATGATTATCACAGATGGTGAAAAATTCCCATGGCCTTATCCTCATGTTCTTTTTCATTCCAAATGGAGTCCTCTGTGAAATACCAGCCAGAGTGCATATGTTTGAACTCTGACTGTCCACTTAAACGTATGTTGCACTTCAGTGGTATGGTCTCCAGGAGAGAGTGTTAGGCTCTGTTTCAAATGATTTAGAACAATTTATCTTTACCCTAAGGCCACTGAAACTTTGCCTAGTATTATCTCTGCTGGACTATACCTCTGAACTAGGACAGACAGAGATGAAATAGTCCATCACGCTGAGCTTAACCCAGTAGAGATGGAAGCTTCAAGAAGACAGCTCCAGTCTCTCCCCGTCCTCCATACCCAGCTCCATGTGCCTGTCACCTCCCTCAGCTCTCGCCTGTGATATTGCAGCTGCAGAGTTAGTGGGATCTGCTCACTGACCCAGTGGGAAATTATGTGCGTCTCTACAATCTCCTGGACATTGATCTGATGGACGACCTCAGAGAATATGCTTCAGCTCCCTCTCCCTCCTACTTATGTCTCTGTAAAATGGGGAAATCATAATGGTGAGGTCCCAGCAATTAGCTTCTGCCCTGGGGAAAGATCTTCAGTGCTAGTCTGTCTCTCAGTAATTAGGGAGGGCCGATTTTACTGACAGGAAAGACAAGTTTAACTTTACTCGGGTGATCTTGTATCTTAGATCTTCTTCATTCAACAGCTATATAATGCTCATTTGTTATTTTATATAATAGGTATTCAGAAAGAATTTTCAAAGTACATAACACCAGAGATATACAAAAGCAATCACAATAGCTGCAAGTGTTCTTATAATGGATGTGAAACTTTATATCTGCTATAAATTCAGGATAAAAGTGCTTCTCACATTTTGCGTCTAAGTAGTGGGCAAATTTCAGAAGGCGTGGGAAGGAAGCTGAGCAGAGGCATTGCAGCCTTTCTGGTGTGCCCACTGTTTGTCACCTGATAGGGGAAGAGCTGGGCTGCTGAGCAGTGCTTGGCTCCCACTGCTGCTGCCCTATAGCACAACGCTGATCACTACATTGTGCACTGTCTGCACTTGTAACTGCTGTGTGATAGCCAGTCCCACTAAACAGGGGCAACTTACCTCTTGGTGAAACAGTGTAAAACAGCTGGAGTGTGCTTATGGACTTGTCATTTAATGGGCTTTCTGGTGAGTAGCAGTACAAGCCTTACGTATCTGGTACTAGTACATGGTGTACAAGTCGTATTGAAACAGATCTGTTCCACAGGAAATATGACTTTATGCTTCCTAATTAAGCAATTAATTTGAGTTTTTCCTACTATTTTGTAAATGTCAGGGGACAAAGTTGAGAACAAGTGCATGTTGTTATTTGCATTAGGAACTGAGGGCTAAAGAACTGTGCAAAACTGATGGTATGCAGAGCTGATTTCCAGATTAAGGTTTAGACGCATTTTAATTGGATAGTTATTTTTACTTGTTTTTCTTCACTGATATAGTATGTGTTTAACCCTCCCCCCTCCCCCCCCGACAGAATAAGAATACAGAGTTAAAGGAAACCTTTGTTAACTTCTCTTTGTGAGTGTCCTTGAAAGTCCTTCTTTATTCTTATTACGAATCTGTTCTTTTCCACTGGGAAACACATGTTGTCCTGTAACTCTAAACTCCTAAGAGACAAATGTCAAGAAAACTTGGATTGTCAAATAAAAATTGATTTGCATGGTCCAAGACTGACAGCTGCTTCATATAATTTGGGCCAGTCAATGGAAATTTTGAAAAAGTCATAAACAACAAAATCTGTCTCAAGGAAAATATGCTTAGTGTGTTCCATCCAAATTATACTAATTTTATCCATTCGATAAACTTTGGTTTGGTTCATTCACAAGAGAAAAAAAAAACAACAACTTTTGCTTAATAAGGTGATCAGAAACTTATTCAGTATGAGCACATACTCATTTACCATACATTGATTTATCACTGCATAGATCTGTGTATGTAGATAAGTAGGGAGAAAAGAAAAGGAGACAGAGAGTCAACACTGTGCTAGGTGTTACATCTGTTCTGCACCACTGAGGAATTCACTTTATTTAAGGAGAATCCTCAGGAAAGCAATGAAATCAGTCAATGAGCTCCTTTACACAAGTGGGAATTCTCTGGTCATGCATGTTTAAAATGTGCCTTAAAAAAAAAGTCTTGATTGCCCATTTTATGGCATGTTGTGCTTTGCACAGAGTCGGCTTCTAGCAAAGAACATTTCTAAGGTATTACATGCAATAAACATATCCTCTAGGATATTGCTTTCAATGTTGCATGCACTTGTTCAGCATGCGAACTTCTGTGGAGGTTTCATGAGCTAGAAATACTCTGACCTGATGTGCTGAGACTTCAGGAAGAAACAGTAATGTTGTATCTCTGGGCATCTGTACTCCTGGTCTTCTATCTTCAAAATTCAACATATAATAAAGACGTGATTTTAGAAGGCCCACTGTATGCAAGTGGCTATTAAAATATTAATGGTATCCTAGGCAAACTGGCATTTGTTAAGCATATGGGTAGTATTATTAGCATGACATATGCCTGGCATTTGAGTAACAGTCATCAGTCTGGCTGAAACAGAAGGTGTCTGCTTCATGGGTCAGTTCTCTGCTGATATCTGAAGACAGTTGAATTGAAACTACGTAGTTTTTGAACCCAGCGCTGTTTGGAGAAACTACCTGGTCCCTTCGTTTCCCATGTAAACCTGAGCTTGAAGGAGAAGCTACAGTTGATTGGGGAGGCTTATTTAACAAAAACAACTGAGGTGATACAGACGCCTTCATCATACAAATAACCAACATGTAATAGCATGCACACATCTGCAGCGTGATAAAGTGCCCAGAGTTTCTGTGCAGCTCCGCAGGCTGTGTAGTGTGTGTTTTGAAACTAAATCTTTCTTCCTCCTATTGACTTCTTGCCCTCTGGTACATTGAGTTGGCTGCTTGAGACGCTTTCACTAAGTACAAAGTCAATTGACTGTAAGTAGTGATGAAGAAAACGTCGTGTGATTAATATTACAGTTCAAGCTCTTTTGATCAGTCACAGAAAGAGCAGTCAAATAAACTCAACTTCATTTCAAAGAACCACACTGTGTTAATGGCAGAGAGTCTGCCCAGAGCCCAAAGGGAAAAACAAGCCACTTGAGGCAAATCTCTCTTCTTTTACATAGAACAAACTGGTTGAGCAGTGTTAAAAGCCACCTATTGATTTGTGCCCAGACTGAAAGCCATGCAGGGATGTAAATGAAAATGTGTCAAGAGTCAGTATTGATTTTTTTTTTTCTGTTTCTTCTTCCTTTTTTTTTTTTTAAGCAAGGCCACACCCCCTGGGAAATGCTGTTAGCTATACTGCTAGGCTTGTCAGTGAGTGAAGTAAGACCCTTTTCCACAAGACTACACATGTCCAGACATAAAATTTCCTTCCTTTACTGAGGTAGTATGGACACCATGGTGAGAGCAGCTATGTTGACAACATTTCTTTTTTGAGAAAACAGCTAGATGAAGAAAAATAAATGGCAAAGAGAAGAAATCAAATGTTAGAGAAGACAAATTTGCCAGGCTGAGCTTGCAGTCTAATACTTGCAGAGCAAACTCAATTCAAAAAAAAAAAAAAAATCCATGCTTGCAATAAAAGTGTGTAGCGATATAAATTACACTCAACAAGAGCCAAGGACAAGGAAAGGGCAGAAAGGGAGTCCTGCTATCCCTAGGGAGGCATGCACTCAGCTGGAGTAGACCTGGCAAGAATTTCCCTTTGGAGAATCAAAGCCAGCAGCAAGAGGCCCTACGAGAGCCTCTCTGTAGGGTGAAAGCTAGCAGAAGAGAAGGGGGTGATCCCAGAGGGGTAATACAAATATACTATTTGTTGAGTCTACATCATCCTCAGCTAGGGATATACAAAGCAGTTTAGAAAAATACAGCTATAAGTTACCAGATTTTTTTTTTCTTTTTTTCCCTGAAGAATCAAATGCAAACTGCAATTATCACTGCTCTCAAAATCAATGTTATAGCTTTTTCTATTGGATTAAAAACTGCTGCCAGCCTCTTTTGACCAAAATTTCTACCTTGCTACCTCTTAGCAAGCAATATTCTTCCAGGTCTTTGACAAAAACTCTTGCTCCATAACCAAAATAAGCTCTTATCAATCTATGCCATCAAAATTTTCAACTAATTGTTTATACCTTGCTTAGAAGTGAAAACAAGATGTGGTAGACAGTCTGTTGCAGCTCAGATCTTCTCAGAATTAATGAAAGGACAAAAAGGAAGGGTTGTATTTAGTGTGGGGGCAACCTTGTGAGAGATGCTTTTCACTTTATTGGCATTTTTTTAAGGCTTTGGATACTTCTACAGCTCCTATCTTGCCCTCTTTGACTCCCTGCAGGCCGTGCCTCCACTGGGTGCACTGGGTGCCAGCTGCAGAAGAAACAGTGCTCCATCTACGATGGTGGCTTCCTTCTGTCCATTCATCCCCCTCAACCAGACTCTCTGTGAAAGAAAAACATATTTCTCCTGGCTCTATGTTTGCCACCAAGAAATCCTCATCTCAGCTGTGGTTTCCACAGGATGACAAAAGAACTATTTCTAAGTGAAAATAAATAAATGGAGAAATGATATTCTAAATTATACAGGGATCCAGACCAAGTACCACAGTAGTAACCTGGTAGTCTTCCAGCCACTAGTGGAAAAGTGTGTCCCCAAACTAGGAAAATGCTGTGGCAGATCAAAAATGTAGACCCAAACATATTTAGGTCTGTGGAAATACTCCTATTGATTTCATGTTGATGTGGTCCAGGTTCCAGCTGATGAAAATTAAAAAAAAGAAATCATTTTCATGACTCCAGAAAATTGAATTCGGCCTTCTATTAAAGTCTGCAACTGATTTGTAGATGGATGCCTGGTTATACGGGCTGATGAAATGAAAACAGTTGAATGAAAGGTGTGCACGTGGCTGCCTTTTAATTTTTCATCACCTCAAACAGATTTTTGACCATTTCATTTTCGTTTATTTTTATTTCACTTTTTGTTGCCAAAAAATGAGAATCATAAATGCAGGGGGTTTTGTTGTTGTTGTTTGCTTGCTTGCTCTTTTAAGAGAAGAAATGAGGGGGGTAACATCTTCTTGTACAAGCTTGTCACAAATTTGTCACAAATCAGGAAAGGATGGTGATGATCAGATTGTTCCTGCATTCTGGTTTGTGAGGCAGGTTGCTTTCAATTTTGTATTATAACCATTCAGACTCGTTGTTATTAAAATTCAGGCTGAGGGTTATGGAAGAAGATATAAAATTATTCCACTGCTATGTTCTGTACAAACTATGCAGAGATAATCACTCAGTGGAATTCTACAATAAAAGAAATTAACAAGAAGTATGAAAAGCAAAACACTTATGAATAGGATGCATTTTATAAATCTATTTTAAAAATGTATGAATGGGAACAATCTGACATTAACTACTTTCCAAACATTTTACTTGTCTCATAATAATGTTCTTTGCATAAATGATTTTATTTTGTCAACACCACCATTTCCAGTGCTGTCTCACACTTCTTCTTTCTAAGAACAATAACTGAAAATAATGTGGATGATTTCATCCAACTTTGGAAGCAACTATTTCTACTATACATCTTAAGAATTAAATGGGAGAAGGGTCGTAGTTTCTATGGCCTACGAAGATTCAGGTAGAATACACGTACTGACATGTAGAGGATTTAACTTATATCTCCTGGAGTCCTCAGTCCCTGGTGCGGTGCTCCAACTTGGAACTGCAGAGGCAGGCACCTTGATAAATTAGCAATTAAATGTAGGGGAAAGAAACATCTACCTCTGGCTAGAGGGACATCTCTTCTCTCTTGATATTCTTGGCTGCACAATCTGCCCTACTGCTAGGTGCCAAAGCTTTCCTTCTGTATTTGATGAACCAGCCACAATGATATTTTACATATTTCCATGATATTTCATCCATTCACCTAGTGTGAATAAAGACTTGTGATTAATTATTTGTTCTGCAGCATGGACTTGAATCTTGATAACCCAAACGAGTGACCTAGCTGTTGGCAATAGTTAATCCTGTAACTCTTAACTCCAGCCTTAGGCGTGTTCTGAAGGTACCTCTGTAATCCAGCGTGGCTAGAAAAAAAATGGGTAGACAATTGCTTTGAGAACTCAGCTTTAAGGACTTGGGCTCTTTGATTTGTGCTAGGACTCTTACCTGGGAAACCAGTGCCATCACTTATCTTTAAGCCTGCCCAAAAAGAGACACTGGCATAGTTCTACCATCTCTTCCACTCTCTGAGAAGAACCAGTCAAATATGAGTGCAGGATAAAAGTAATACAGCTATTAACTGAGTCCTGAGCTTTCTGAGACTCTCTTTGAGTTTTGGAGTTGCCCAATGAGGCAGTGACCTGACAAAATGATGCCCCAGCAAACATCCAGTACCACAAACTACGCCAGTGCAGCAAACAAGGGAAGACATCTTTTTCTGGAAGTCCTCCTGCTGCACCTAACCAGTCACCTGGAATGTGAGGGCTCACACACTTCATCAGCCAGGCTGGGGGAAGGACTCAGCTACGTGTTTAAATCAGAGCAGTCACTGGTTTAAATAGCAAGTAGACTTTGAAACAAAGAGCAGAAATGAGGTCTTCCTTTTCCCTGCTGAGTGTCTTAATTGCTGCCCTGTGGTCATGCTCTGTCCTGCTCTCTGGCCCAAGGAATCCTTAATTATTTAATATAAAATAAAACAGTTTTCTTAGGAGCAGTGCAGTACTCTGTCTGTCTCTCTATCTCTGTGCATTCACGTATGCATGTGCATACATAAAGACACCAGCCCATAGATGGAGAGGTTGTAATTCTCTTGGGAGGTGAGATATGTGAGTTTGAATCCTCTTAGGCTGGAGGGTAAGAGAGGATTAATTTTGTTTTGTTCATAGTCTTATACTACAAGAGAGTTTTAATGGAGGCCCTGAAGGAGGATGGGAGAGTGACCTTGGGAACGTTGTATGCCTGGCAGTATTTGGTTGAATACTAAATTGTTGAAGGGAAAAGAGGATGGTAAGTAGGGGGAAAGAGGCAAATCAAGTTATCTCAAAACTTTATTGGTGAAAATAATCATTTAATTGATCCAATGTGGGTGCTTTATTAGATGCACACTTTGATGTGTAAGTCGCTTTTTTACAGATGCAGTGCTTTCAAGTCAGTATAATGGTATATCCCATTTCTTAGCAAACGACACAGAGAGTAGACAGGATAGTAGACTATCTGTTTTCATTCTAAAATGAATCTATTTGAAATATCTTCAAGATGGAAAAAGGAAACAATAATATGGATGAAATAGCAGCTGAGAGAACTGTCCAAAATATCTACTTTCTCTGAGAAATCTTTATGAAAAATATTAACAGTTGTGCTGTTTAATGTTTTCTTTGCTTGTTCAGTTGTTTATTCAGAAATGAATTCTGTGTGTAAAAAAAGAAGCTTTACCTGAGTTTCAGTATATGTATATACGACTCACATTTTTGAGAGAAGGGAAAAAAAATGACTCATTTTTATTTCCTCTCACCTAGCTCTTTAACCCTAATTTAACACTTGCCTTATTTTAAGCATGTGCTTCTGTGCTATTGAATCCAACACAGCATCTTTAGTGTCTCACTCCTGGAAGAAGGAAGAGTGTGAGTCCCATTGCTTTGAGGCTGTGGCTGAATGGTGAGAGGGAAAGCAGAGATTTGTGTTTTGTGTAGAAGAGAAAGAGGCAGATTAGGGAAAGAAATACTGTGTGAATAGGAAAAAAATTATGCATTCAAACACCTTTCACAAATCCAGCCCACCTCCCTTCACCCCTCTACCTACCCCATGAAATTATTCTGGTTTTGATCCCATCTTTTGCCGTCTCCCTTTGTTCAGCGACACAAGTATGTGACCCATGCCCTGAAAGGTATCAATTCCCATTTCCTTTCCTGCTCGGTTCAGGTCATGAAGAGGAACCATTTGAAAATAAATGCTTTAGAAATCATTTTTTACTGTGAGCTCAATACCTTTTGTGAACATCTATGCCAAAAGAATCTAATGTGCCTGATTACTTAGAAACACAAACAAATACAAATAGACTGGGAACACAGTTAAAATTTGATTTCTAATTTATTGCAGTGGTTAGGAGCATATTTTAACTCAATTTACCATGCCCTCCTTGATTACTGTAGGCTTGTCAATGAGAAAAACTCTTCCCAGAGAAATATCTGGATTCTTGCTCTTAAATAAAACAGTGTTGTTTATGCCTTCTAATCAAGGATATTGTTTACAAGGCAGATAACTGTTAGGTCTTCTTTCCATTATTGACTGTACGATTTACTTCCTTTTGCAACTGCATTTAGATGTGCTGAAACCTCTCTTGACTGTTTATCATCTTCTCAGTGCCTTGTTGCAGTGCGTGAATGTAGTATCAGTAGTCATGAAAACAGCCAGGTATGGAGCAGAGTCCAAGCCACTGGTCACCTGCAACAACGGCTGTGGTAGTCTTTACATTATTTGTTTTCTGCTCTGTAGCAGAGCATCAAAAGTTGCTCAGGGAATAGCATATTATCAGACATGGGTATAAAGACTTCATCAACCTAATGAACAATTAACTTAACCATTCTGCTGCTCTTGATCTGCTGAATTTTGCTTCAAGATTAGAGTGATAAGGTGAAGATTAACACCTCTGGGTCAGTGGGGTTGATGAGACATGATTTATTAATCCTCAAAGAAAACCTTAATTGGACACTGGAGCACTCTTTCCTTCACTGTTAAACACTGCCAATTCCCTGGATAATTAGGGTAGATGGTGAGTGTGATAGAGGCTTATTGTAATTAGATGCACCAAAACTAAGGTAATGATTTTTTCCCCTGGGAATACCATGTGTTATTTTCTCCATATAAATTAGCACTGATGTTTGCAGTCAACTGAAAAACATCCCCTACATACAGCTATTGACTACCCAAATAAAACTTACAGAAGGGACCAGGAAACAAGATTCATAAGAAAAAATTCTTTGATTGAAAGGAACTGTCTTAAATCCTGGCCTTCAGAGCACAGAAGATTTACTCTGCAAGCAGGTTAATGAGCAGGTTGATTTATTCTTATTTTTTTTAGCTATCATTACTCATTTTTTCATCAGGTTTTTCCGTTAAGAGGCACTGATTTATAGGAAGAAGCACTCCTCTAAGGAGTTTGGTAGGTTTTGAAACCAAATTTTGGAAATACTTTCTTTTTCAAAGAAATGTCCTTTTGCAGGCAGTCTAATAAATGCCTTCATTATAATGCAACATGCAGCTGAAGATGGGAGGAAAAGACCATAGGCATACAATTCTAGCTACTGTACCCCAGGCTGAAGAAACTGAGCTGCATGACTTGAGGATTCGTTAAGATGCTTGGAGTAGTGCAGAGCTGATGAAATAAGTTAACATTCTCATTAGGGGGCTGGGGTAATCACTTGGAAAAAGCCTCCTTTGCTACATTTGTTTACTGTGTCACAGGAAGCATGTCCTCAGTCAACTGGGATAATCATTGTCAGTGTTTTACATAGTTACAAAGCAAACTAATAAGCCAGATTGTCGAATTATGTCAATCATGTCTAAACATCAACAAGCAAATTGCTTTATGCAGATGGGAAATTTGTAAAAAGCCTAGATACTCAGTACAGTGTGAACAGTGCAGACTGAGATAGTGATTTAAGACTACCATCCAGGGGAATGTGACTTTCCACCGTGCGGCTCTATGCCAGATCGCTGTCTCTTTTAAATTGCCTGGTGAGACTTTTGACATTTAGGGCACTGACCGAGGAGAACTTTTATCATTAAGCATTATGTCCTGCTTCCCCTACCCCATCACTTTACCCACCATGTTATCACACCGGTATATTAGTTGTCTTCTTGTTGCCTCCTCTGTGGTCCTCAGGATTTATTGCAGCTTCACACCCAGACTGGCTTCCCAAGGCTCCAGCCAGAGGAGAGATGAGAATCAGGAAGTGTTGTCAGAATATTTTCTGCTAAAGACAGAAGAAAATCATATATATTTCTACCCAGCCCTGTTGGGGATTGGAGTCAAATTTTAGCCCAATGTTCCTGATGTCAGCTTTCTGAGTGACAAATCCTTTTGGCACTTGTCATTTTTGCACCAGACACCACCCCAAGGGGGGAAGGACCTGGCTGTGGCTGGGATTTCACCCCTGCCTAGGCTAATACATAAGGGACAAAAAAATAAAGAGTTTAAAAAAATGCTATAAAGCTTTCAGAATACTTAAATAGACTGAAGTGAAGAATGCACAAGAAGGCAAGAAAAAGGCAAACATTAATCTGTGGAAAGAGCAAAAGATCTATTAAATTAATCAATAGGTCTTTTACAGTGGCGCATATAATTTAGTTAAGGAAAACATCGTGCAAGAAGAATATAATGAGTTTTCTACCTCTTTTACAAGCAAGGATTCAGAAGAGCAGTTATCGACTGATAGGTATATTCTTCAGAGAGGAAAAGAGTGCTCTGGAGGGTGGGCTTGGAGCTGTGCTGATGTGACAGAGCCCAGAGCATGGTACTGTACTGTAGGAACGCAGCCTTGGACTCACAACAAAAGATGTCACCTCGTCAGTAACACTGTAACATAACATACATCTAAGCCAGTTTCCATCTTTCGTCATATTTTGAAGAAAATAGCAAGGATGAGATACATATTCATTCCCCAGAAACTTTAACTGCCCTTCAGGAACATAAGGAAACAATGGAAGAAAAAAAATAATTTGTACTGTAAACAGACAGCTGTCCAGGGCCACAGATAATAGGATGACCTCTCTGCTATTGTAGGTACCAGTGTAAGTCACTCTTTCCATTAGGTAAGTCCCAAAGGTTTGACGTCAGTTCTGCCCAAGATGTAAGTTAGATTATTTGTATACAATGAAATGTAGATTTGTTTTTGGTTTGGTTTGGTTTGGTTTTTTTTTACTGTGAAGAACATAGTATGTCTTTATCCAGTTTTTAGATCCTGATACTGAAATCCCATCATTTTGATGGTCATTCTTTAATGAATGACTGGCTTAATATTGATTTGTTTTTCCAAGGATTCACTCACAAAACTACAGATTTTCCTGCATCACTGTTACATGCCCTATTGTATTGATTTCCACTGATCCATGATCATTCTTATTTGGGATTCCTTCATTCATCCTGCATAATACAGACTGTTTGCTCCATACTGTGTTTTTTCTTTACTAACATCCCCTTGAAATGCAGTCATGAGCTACCAAGAGCCTAGGAATTTGGAGACTCACACCTTTACAACAGCTCCTCCCTGTAGCATTGAAAGACTTAACTCTAACATTATTAGTTATATTATTACATCTTCCCAAGAGTTTAAATGCCACAGTCTGAAACAGGGTGCAGTGCAGACTGTCGCTTCTTCTAATGCTGAATGTTCATGGCCGAACACAAGCACGTGCTATTTAACAGCGGTTTCCTGAAACTTGGGCAAGAGGAAAGCCAGAAGCACTAAATTAAACTATCAGTACAACATGCAGAAGGGGTGGTGGTGAACAAACTTAACAAGTGTATCATACCCCATCCGGCTGGAGTGCTGATGTTATTAATTTAAAGCTGAACCAGCCATCTGGGCTCTTTAGCATCCATAGATGTTATGTTACAGTCTGATCCTCAGAAAGGAGGAACCAGGGAAAACTTAATCTGCCATTCTGAAGAAAGGCGATGATATTTCCTTTTCTCAGTATAGAGCAGCCTTTGCAGAGCAGGAATTTAGGAGACCCATGGGGTCTGTGTGTGCTAGCAGGCACAAAGACTTATTTTAACTTCCTCTGGCCCTTTGGGAGAGAGTAAACACATAGAGCATCTTTCTTTCTGCACAACTCCATAATAAACTTCCAGAGGAGCATATAAGCTTGACAGATGTTGCTGTACCATTCTAATTAAAATAGATCTTCCTTTAAAGAATCGATTGCATTAAAAAAAAAGTTCTGTTTCAGACTCAATCTCACTAGAAAGACAGGTATCACTAAGCTGTTGTATCTTGTGAAAAAGAAGATACACAGCTTGATTTACTTTAAAATGCAATTAGTTAGAAATCACACTTTTTTGATTGGGACTTAATTTGATTTGGAATGGTTTTGTGTCCTTGCTGACTATTAATTAGCAATAATAATAGTATTGTTCTTCTACAGGAATTTCAAACTCATTTGCCTTCCTATAGGGCAGATGGTCGGTACAGCTCAATGCACTGCCAGTTGCAGCAGAGGTCTCAGCTCGATTACTTCTGCTAGCTGGCAAGCAGAGGCTCTGGTGGGAAATAAAGTAACCCTGAGCAGAGGAAGAAGGTGTCAGTGGAATGAGCGTATGTTTTCCAAGCTGCAACCTGAGAGACAGCTGCAGGCAGGACAGGCTGTCCCATTGTCACAGCATTGCAGCCATCAAGGTTTGGGACGCTGCAGGGAAATGTATAGGCATAGCATCAATGCAGCAACAAGTGCCTGCTCTAGAATCCCAAGTATTAAACTAGCGTCAAGCAATCTGATCCACATTTTTATCTAAAGCACTAGATGCCCCTCTGAACAGATCTTCCTTGGCCAAAAGCAAACTCAATTGCATTATCTTCTGTTTGTTCAAGGGATAAGCCTAGCAGCTGCTGTTGTTTTGTAACATTTATGTGCTTACAGAGGCTGCAATAACAAGGGAAGCTCTGTGTGCAGGGGCTGGCCCCTGCAGTAACCTCAGAAGTAGTGGGATGCACAGTGCTGTGCAAAGCAGTCTCTCTCTGATAGGAGACAACTGGGTGGCTGCTTGCCTTTCTTCTTCTTCCCTTTCCTTTTTTTTTTTTTTACCTTTACATTGCAGACTAGATACTAGATACTAGTCTGCAGAAGTGCTTCCCATTAATATTCAGCTGACAGACTTCATTTCAAAGCAAGTATTTGTTATTTTCATAGATGGAAAGAAGCTGTTAGTGTTCTAAGAGATAAAAGAGAGATTCTTTTTTCTTTCTTGCCTGATGCATCAAAGGGTACAAACATGTTCATAGTTCTACAGCTGGTTTCTCTGGCATAACTGATAGAGCTGTGAGGGTTTAGGACAAGGAGTGTGAATGTGCATGGAGTGTTGGTTTCTTTTTAATCATCCTTGTTCTTCACACAGCAGTGTGAACAAAGCCTGAAGCTGAGCTGCCTGGGAGCGTGGGCAGGAGCTCAACGGCTTCTCCCTGGCAGAGGCTTCCCACCAACAGGCAGCTGGGGAGAAGAGAGCAGGGGGAGCAGTGGCCTCACAGCAGGGAAACACTGTTTGCCTAGGAGTTGTGTATTTGCATAAAAATTTTGCTCCTAGAGTCCAGCAGACATGGCTCTCAGACATGGAATGGTTTCTCTGACATGGGGTAGTTTGAGGAACCTTTGCTTCCTTCTTCTAGACTGTGATTTTGCGTTTGAGAAAACGGGGCCTATTGCGGAGGTGCTGGGAGGCAAGTCCTTCACCTGGGCGGCTGTCAGCACAGGGGCAGGAGTGCGGCGCTGCCATCCATTTTCTGTCCTGACAGGGCCCTCGCGTGGGGACATACCGCAGCTCGGCAGCCCCTTCACACTCTCATAGCAGGCTGTTTAGCATGGCCGCCTCCTCACAGACCTGGATTTGTAAGCAGATATCGCCAGGTCTCCTTTGCATGAGGGGAACCACAGCTGGACATAAATGGCCAGAAACCACTCTCCCACCAGAGCTCCTCGTTCTGCCTCCTCTTTCACAAGAGGGCTTCTCCTCTTTCACAAGAGGGCTTCAGGCAGAAGAGCTCTGGGGGCAGGAAATGGACGAGCCACATCGGTGATTTCCAGCAGAGAAATTATTTTGGGCCAGTGTAACTGAGTCTGCTTTTGCATCATACTATGAGGATAAAGTTTTCCCCCAGGCTAAACTGTGATCCAGCTCCAGTCCATCAGCACATTGTTTTAGCACATATGTATGTTGGAATTAACATATATGGTTTCCATATATATGGAAATCTACCTGGTAGCCTGCTAACTCATTAATTGCAACAGCAGAGCAGGGTGAGGGATGGCAGGAAGGGTCATGAGCATGTTATGGGTGTAAAACGAGAGGAAGTCAATCAGAATAAACATTTGTTTGAGAACATACTGTACATTCTGGTGAGGAAAAAGACCGGTGTCTCCTTTACTCTCTTTAAAGTGAAGTAATCAAGAAGTTCCTCCATTCAGGTATTGCAACTGGGAGACTATGAGATGAACTACCTCAAAAATTAACTTCCAGGAGACAGACTTAAAGTGTACAAAAGAGGATCTTCCTCTGAACTTAACCAGCATAGCACATAATTCTCTAAGGCTATAATGGTGAATTTATGATGTGCAAAAATTTATTTCCTACCCCATCTTCTCTTGAAAAAAGAGAGAGAAAGAAAGGAAAATAGAAATATTTCACACATAAACTTCAGTTACATCTTCTGGTGAAATGGCAGGATGAAAAGAGTAATTAGGGTTCAAGGTCAAAATGGAATTCCTTTTGCATCCCAGTCCTTCACACATCACTCTGCCAAATGAGAGAGCTGAAGAGAGGAAGAATTAACTGATTTCTTTTGAGTTTAGTAATCGCAAATGGAAAATTAATATCATTCTGCAGACATGGTGCCAGAGGACAATGCAAGCTAACGAAATAATGGTAGCCCTGATAAATAATTTATGCACCATATCAAAAGCTGAATGAGATAAAGAAATGGAGAACCCATTTGAAAATTTAGAAATTGCTCAAAGCTCTTCTTCCAGTGACTCCCAAGAGGCTGAGCATGGAACACTAATAAACTCTGTGACCGTGTATAATTCATAAACTTTCCCTCATTTTTTGATTTTCAGTGCTTACGGTTTATAGGTAACAAAGGAACAAAGGATGGAAAAACCCTGGTAGCAGTTGTGAGGAGGGTATAACCCAGATGATTCCTCCACTTAGTCTATTCACAAAGGGGACCTATTTTCATCCCAAACTGCACATATATCCACCATTAAACTTAGCACATAGAAAACAGAAAAGAAAAGCCTGCTCACATCCTCCTACCTAGTTTATATTTGTGTTTTTATGCCAGCTATTACAATTTGAGATTATAACGCAACAGAAGCCATTTTGGAATTATTTTTCACAGAATCACAGAATCACAGAAACATAAGGTTGGAAAGGGCCTTCAAGATCATCAATTTTTATTAATGGTATTCTGCTGCAGCTCCTGGTTCATGTTCAGACTGGATTTGTTATGGATCCATTCAATGGCAATAAAGCAAACTCAGACAGTGTCTGAAGGCAGTGGGATGTTTCTGAACGCATTATACATCAAGAAACTTGCCCCTCACACAGCCACGTTAGAAAGATCTTACTACATTACACAAACCTAGAAATTACATTCAAATAAGATTTACCTCAAAATGATTTTGACTGTCACAGTAACAAGCCTGTGAAGTCGTATTTTGAAAAGACAAAGCATTAAGGGGAGCATTTTTAACTCTTTACATGTCAACATTATGTTGTGTGATTTCATGCACAGCGTGATTCAGTTGCACAACCAAATTTTTAAAATCTGTTGTGGATCTCAGTAGCTTGATGATTTTCCCTTTAGGGATGCACAGCGAAATAGTTTAGGCTGTTAAGATTTTTTTCTCCAGGATTATCTTGGAGTTTTAATTTTTATTTCTGCAGTCTATCTGGAAATAGGGGGCAGTGCCCTGTGGCTTTCTGAGGGAAACCCTCTGCTTCCTACTTTGTGTACACAAGAAGGGTGCAGCACACTTCTCAACTGTGTAACACCTTTCAAGCTGCTGAAGGGCTGCGATGGCACCTGCAGCCTTTGCTACCACATGTCAGAAGCAGACGGTCTGACTTCTGCGATAACTGCAGACACCGGCAGACTAGTACATGAGGAATTTCCAGACAGCTTCGCACAGTTACCAAGGACAGAGAAACCACCCAGCACTCTCAGGGCACCTGATTTGTTGGCCTCAGAAGGTAGATGGGAAAGAAGGTGATCGCTCTCAGCAAGCTACAGAAACAGCTACAGGGCAGCTGCACTTTGGTGAAGTGCTGCATCAGTGCACAGCCTGTCATCAGGCTGAGGAACAAAATCCATTCCTCAGATACTACATGGCTGCCCTGCCTGGGTCTGAGAGTCTGTTGAGTGTTATTTGAATATTGTTTACTTCATTAATTTCCTCCTACCATCAATTGATGAATAAATTATTCATAAGTAAATTTATAAATTATTCTACCAGCTTTATTGATGATTGAATAATATTGACCAAATAAATTATTTACTTTTTTTTCCCCCACCAATTGACAAATAAATTATTTGTGAGTATCCTTTTTTTTCATTATTAGATCAACTCTTCCATCTGTTGAGACATTTATAAGATATCACTGATTTCTGCACAAGTTGTAAGTAGGACCCTGTAGAGCCTACATTTTCATAGGGGAACAATTAGTTTAACTTTATTGTATACTTACAGTGCAGTTGCTTTGAATACGAGGTCCTTTTGACTATAAGGTGACATGTGGAGGTGTTTTTGTACATTTTGAAGCCAATTAAACAAAACATTGAGATACTTTGTGGCTAATTCTCAGCCAACCAATATGTTTGAAATTGTGCAGATTGTATTACAGCTTGCTATACTCGTGTAAAATAGTCAGTGTTGAGGCTGCAGCCAGCCCATGATCCCAAAAAGCATTAGGAAATAGGTTCTATAAATGAATATCAGGTGCAAACATAGCCAAACCAGACAGATATCTTGAATAATGGCCACTACAAACGTGAACTGCATAGGCCAGAGGTTATTTTAAGTTCCTGAATAAATCACCAGAGCTTTACATCTAGCCAAATCCATTGATTCTCTCTCTTCTTTCACTGATTCATGACTAACTCATGTGGCATGTAAGTGATGGCCCTTCGCTGTGGCATCATTTCTAGCGTATTTTACCATGAAGGCAAAATTTGTCTACATCCGAAAACATGGATAGTCCATGCGAAGTCTGTCAGTATGATGGGTCAGTAAAAAAATAAAATTAAAATTAATAAATGAATACATCTCTGGGAAAGTGATGCTAAGTCATAAGCACCCACAGAGAAAGGATTAGATTCTCTCTGTACCATGGAACTAAACTTACATAAAATCTACCAAACCAATCAAGCTGCACTAGTGTGAAATCAGGATAAGAGAAGGACCATGAATAGTACACCCAAAATGTTTAAGTTGCTCTAAAAGAGACAGAGAGAGAAGCGTTTCCTGCCAGCAGAGGAGCAGCCTGTCTGTAGTTTTTGCTTAAAGCATGTACAGAGAGGTTTCAGTTGACTTTTTATGGTTTTTGTTTGTTTGTTTTTAATTTAAAAACATGGAACAGGCTTATTTGCTGAGCTGTAAGAGAGTGAACACGGCCCCAGTACAGCAGTTACTTCTGCAGCTCATGCTGCCCAGTGGGAGGAAGACGAATGGGCTGTGCAAGGGAAGCAGGACTGTTCAGTGAGCAGAGAGCTCATTTAGAGGGAACTCTCTGGCACTGTGCAGCTCTGTAACACCTGGCTGCTGCAAACATGAGCTGTCTCTCCTTTTTTCTCATTTTTTTTCCCTCCCAGGTGGGGGCTGTAAGCTGTTATGCGGGCCAAAGTAGCAGTGTATTATTGGCCTTTAAAACACATGCACAGCAGAAAATCACAGCTCCTTCATTTTCAGAGAAAACTGTTAATAGGTTTCCATTTCTCGTGGGGGTGTTGTAACAAGTCCCTGGTTAAACTGGCATTGATATTTTCACTTAGGTTTCCTCATTAAAATAGGCAGTACTGCTTAGGGAAATGTTCTGGCCAGGACTTAGAGGGGAAGAAGCATCTAGACTTTACATTTTGAAAATTAACTGAGTGGCCTTTGGGGTCAAGTCTTTAAACTTCCATTCTCCCTGTTCCCCCAGTAGAAATCCCATGGAATACCAAGACGTAGAAATATACAGAAAGGCATGGAGAGAAAGAGGAAAGACAGTAAAAGGATGCCTAGACAGAAGTGGTGCGGTCAGAGAGACAGGCTGTAAGAACGCTCTTGGCAGCACTGTTCAGGATGGGTGTGAAAGGAGCAAAGTTATATTTGTCAAGGCCAGAGAAAAGACCACTACAGTACTTAAGATAAAATTGTGATAGGAACCCATGGGAAAATTTTAGGTGTATAGGTATGTAATATGCTGTGTCTTTGGGACATTTGTGCAGAAAGAAGCTATGAAATTTAGCCTGCATACAAGGTTCTGGAGAGTAGTCTGAGCTGAAGATGGCTCAGATTAAGGGTCTGAATAAAAGACAGAGATGCTACAGATCCAGAATGGGTGTAGGTGCTCTGTACTAGCTAGTGTGGTGTCTGTTCATCAGTGATGGGGAAGTCCAGGCTATAAGTTTGGAAAAGAGAAAAGAGATGAGCAAGTGATCTACATAAGGATATGCAGGTGGGTAAGAGAGACCTGACTGTTCCACAGAATACACAGTAGGAGCTGAGACTGCAGAAGAAGCAGATCACAGAGTCACAGAAGCTAAAGAGGAACAAGGCCACAAGAAGAGGGCATCGTATTAGGTTGTCCTGCGGTATTTTGCAGTATCATCTCACTGCACCTGGACATTTGCATCATTTGTAGGAAAAAGGACTTTTCTCACTGCTGCTTACTCCAGTTTAGCAGCCAGAGCAAGACACAGGTGTACAGGCAGTAGATATTACTGCATCACACATACCATGGGGATTGGCAGCACTGTAGCTAGGCCAGTGTGTCTATCCATGGAAAGCAAGGACTGAGATTAGGCTGCAAAGAAATGTTCGAACTCACCCAAATGTTTTTGATAACATGCCCCTATATGCACGTATGTGTGTATTATCTCATAAATTGGACTTTTTTTCTCACTGGGGAGTAAAAGCCATGGGGAAAATCTACTTACGTGTTTTTTACTATAAATGCAACGTACAAACAAAATATATTTGCAGCTTGTATGATTTTTTGCTGTTAGCTTCCCCCTCAATGCTTTTCACTCCTAGCAATATTTTGCAGGTCACTCAGTTTTGCTGCTTTTTTAAAGGAAAAATCACAGTAAATAGAGCTGCAAGGAGCCACAGGAGGCCATCTAGATTTTGCTACCATAATAGCTAAGAGGAGAATTAACTTAAATTTTCTACCAGGTTATAATTAATTAAGCAAGCTTCAAACAGTCTTTCATATGTCCTATTTCAGGTATGAAATTATTTGGGAAAGGGCAACTTTTCCAGTTGAAAAAAAAAAAAAAAAAAAAAAGAGCAATAGACCACAAGCATGACTCAAAATAGTGGAAAATAACTTTTTAAAATTAAAACTATGTGAAAAGATGTAATTTTATTCCACCTTGAATCATATTAAGCAAGATCTTCCTGTCTTCTTCACATCCCATTCAATGCAGTGAAACTGTTCATGACAAAGGTAGTACTCTAAATGTAGGAAAGGAGAGAAAGCTCTGGATATTTACCTGATTATCTTTCTTTCTGAGGACTCATAATCTTACCGTTTAAGTTTATCCCAGACAGAATTTAAAAAAAAAAAAAAAAAGTTTATTGCTATTGTAACAGTGCTGTTGGCCTCCCTTTATGATTTCTTTCCTAACTTTCACAGTCATTACTCCTCCGTCTTCTGTTTCACTACATTTTGCTCCTCAAACCTAATTTTTCCTTTATGATTGCTATTTTCATAGAATCATAGAATGGCTTGGGTTGGAAGCGACCTTAAAGATCACCTAGCTCCAAACCTCCTGCAATAGGCAGGAATGCCACCCACTAGATCAGGGTGCCTAGTTGCCCATCCAGCCTTGCCTTGTCCTCCAGGGACAGGGCATCCACAACTTCCCTGGGCAACCTGTTCCAGTGCCTCACCACCCTCTGAGTGAAGAATTTTTTTCAAGTATCTAATCTAAATCTCCCATCTTTTAGTTTAAAACCATTCCCCCTTGTTCTATCAGTATCTGTCCGTGTAAAAAGTTGTTCCCCATCTTTTTTATAAGCCTCCTTTAAGTGCTGAAAGGCCACAATGAGGTCTCCCCAGAGCCTTCTCTTCTCCAGGCTGAACAACCTCAGCTCTCTCAGCCTGTCTTCATAGGAGAGGTGCTCCAACCCTCTGATTATCCTCATGGCCCTCCTCTGGACTTGCTCCAACAGGTCCATGTCTTCCTTGTGCTGTGGGCCCCAGACCTGGATGCAGTATTGCAAGAGAGGCCTCATGAGGACAGAGCAGAGGGGGACAATCCCTCCCTCCACCTGCTGGCCACGCCTCTGTTGATGCAGCCCAGGATGCAGTTGGCCTTCCAGGCTGCGAGCACACACTGCCGGCTCATGTCGAACTTCTCATCCACCAGAACCCCCAAGTCCCTCTCCACAGGGCTGCTCTCAATGAGCTCTTCTCCCAGTCTGCACTCATGTCTGGCATTGCCCTGACCAAAGTGCAGCACCTTGCACTCGGACTTGTTGAACCTCATTAGGTTCATGTGGGCCCACTTCTCAAGCCTGTCCAGGTCCCTTTGAATGACATCCCTCCCTTCTGTTGTGTCAACTGCATCACTCAGCTTGGTGCCATCTGCAAACTTGCTGAGGGTGTGTTTGATCCCACTGTCTATGTTATTGATAAAGATATTAAATGGCACTGGTCCCAGGATGGACCCTTGAGGGACACCACTCATCACCAGCCTCCACCCAGAAGTAGAGCCATTGACCACAACTCTCTGGTTGCAGTAATCCAGCCAGTTCCTTATCCACCAAATAGTTCACCCTTCAAACCCACATCTCTCCCATTTAGAGATCCCAGTGTCATGTAGTTTGGTGTCAAAGGCCTTACAGAAGTCCAGGTAGATGACGTCAGTTGTTCTTCCCTTGTCAACTGATGCAGTCACTCCATCATAGAAGGCCACCAGATCGGCCAGGTACAATTTGCTCTCTGTGAAGCCATGCTGGCTGTCCTGGATCACCTCCTTGTCTTGTATGTGCCTTAACATTGCTTCCAGGGGTGTGTTCCATGACCTTCCTAGGCACAGAGGTGAGGTTGACCGGTCTGTAGTTCCCTGGGCCTTCCTTTCTACCCTTTTTGAAAATGGGAGTGATGTTTCCCTTTTTCCAGTCATGGGGGACTTTGCCTGACTGCCAGGACTTTTCAAATATGATGGAGAGTGGCTTGGCAACTGCATCAGCCAGTTCCCTCAGGTCCCTGGGATGCACGTCATCAAGCCCCATAAGCTTGTACCTGTTCAGTTTCATCAGGTGGTCTCGAACCTGCTCCTTACTTACAGTGGGAGGGACTTTGCTCCCCCAGACCCTGCCTAGAGGTTCTGGGACTTGAGAGACATGGGAAGCCTGACTGCCAGTGAAGACTGAGGCAAAGAACTTTTTGAGTACCTCAGCCTTCTCCATGTCTCTTGTTACCAGTTCCCCCTTCTCATTTATCAGAGGGATTACACTCTCCTTGGCCTTTCTTTTCTGTCCAATGTACCTATAAAATCCCTTCTTGTTATTGTTTGCATCCCTTGACAATTTCAGCTCCATCTGTGACTTGGTTTTCCTGAAGCCGTCCCTACATATCTGGACAGCATCCCTGTACTCTTCCCAGGCCACATATCACTGCTTCCACTGCCTGTGCAATTTCCTCTTATGCTTCAGTTTGACCAGCAGGTCCCTGCTCAGCCATACCTGTCTCCTGCCTTTCCTGCTTGATTTCTTACACATGGGTATGGAGAGCTCTTGCGCTCTAAAAAAAGTGTCCTTAAAGAGTTGCCAGCTCTGATCAGTTCTTCTGGCCCTAAGGACAGTGTTCTAGGGGATCTCATCCACTAGGTCTTTAAACAGCTGAAAGTTCATTCTTCAAAATTTCAGGGTCCTGACTTTGCTCTTTGCCAGGCCCATATTCCTCGAGAACACAAACTCACACAGGGCGTGGCCGCTACAGCCCAGACTGCCTCTGATCTTAACCTCTTTAATGAGTTCATCTGCATCAGTGAACGCCAGGTCCAGTCACACTTCTCCTCTGGTTGGTTTGTCTAATACCTGGACCAGGAAGTTATCCTTGATGCACTCCAGGAGTCTCCTCAATTGCTTACAGCCTGCTTTGTTGCTTTCCCAGCAGACATCTGAGTGGTTGAAATCCCCCGTCAGGATGAGAGCGTGCGAATGTGGTGCTTCTGGTAGCTGAAGCAGGAATGCCTCGTCAACGGGCTCCCCTTGATCAAGTGGCCTGTAGTAGACCCCAAACACAAGGTGTCCTTTGTTGGTCCAGTCCTTAATTTTTACCCGCAAGCTCTCAACTGGTTCATGGCTGTTTCTCAGAGGCAGCTCTTTGCAATCCATCCAATTCTTAATAGACGACAATGCTCCCGCCCATCCTTCTCTGCCTCTCTCTTCTGAAAAGCTTGTAGCCCTCAATTGCAATGTTCCAGTTGTATGATTTGTCCCATCATATTTCTGTGACAGCAATTAGGTCACAGTTTTGTAATTGCCCTGTGGTTTCCAACTCCTCCTGCTTGTTTCCCATGCTGCGTACTTTGGTGTAGGGGCTCTTCAGCTGGGCAATCAGCCACATCACTTTTTTAGAGGAGCCCTCCCTAATTTCTCTGGGACAATTCACAGGTATTTCCCTGTTGCTTCCTGAAGTATCAGTGTTCCATGGTTCTTCTCTGTCAATTTTTGGTTGCAGCTGTCACAATGCCAGCTGGAATAAATGAGGCTGGTATTCTCCTTTGAAGAGTGTGAAATTAGTATCTATTATAAACTTTCCACAGTTAGAAATCCAATTCCACAGGTTTTCTATCACAGTGTCATCAGCTCCAGCATTCCTGAGAAATGAAGCAGGCAAGAAAGGTGATCATTTCAGAAGAAAAGGAGGAGAGTAGCTGGGGAAACACCATTAATTCAAAGAAAAGGGCTGATCTCCATCAAACTGATCTTGTGCTCTGTGAAGAGCAGTGCAGGGTAATATACTCAGGATGCTGGCAAGGAGACAGGCATACGTATTTTGGATTAATGAAGTCCTGTTAAGATCTATGTGCTTGGAAGTGTTCCTGGAGCACTGTAGCTAAGCGTGGATCATGGCAGGCTAGTCATCTTTCAGCAGAAAGCAGCTGCCTGCCTTGCTGGCTCAGATGCAATAAGGCAGTTTTCCTAAGCAGATGTGTCTGAGACCTCAAGGGCATCAAAGCGTCTGAGATTCCTAACTACTCTGACAATCTGGCAGCAGATCTGTTTGGCACAGGGCAGCACAATGGCAATAGCCAGTTTTGAAGTTGTTTCTCTCTTCCCACCACTTTGCTCAATGTCTTTCATTAAGATTAAAAGAAAGGAAGGAAGGAAAGGAAGGAAAACCAACCTCATCGCTTTCCACAAGCATGTTCCTTACAATGTAAAGGGCAGTGGCCCCAGGCAGGGCTGCTCTGGGCATGTTTCAGGCCATCATGCACTTCTTTCCTCTTCACTGCAATCACTGACTTTGAGTGTCTTTGAGTCACTGCCATGAGTGACTTTGAGTCACAATCTCCTTTTTTTGGCATTTAGAGGTGAGAACAAGGTGGTGCATCCCAGAAGGTCTGCTGGTCTATGCACACCACACTGCAGGCAGCTGAGCTTCACACCAGCCACCACCTGTGCCTCAGTCCTCATCAGAGCTCATCAGCCTGCCTCATGGTCATGGACATGGCCTTAAACAGTGTGTCCTATGAAGGAGTACACTTAGCTTAGATTGTACATTATTTGTTANGAAAGAAAGAAAGAAAGAAAGAAAGAAAGAAAGAAAGAAAGAAAGAAAGAAAGAAAGAAAGAAAGAAAAAGAAAGGAAAAGGAGATCAGACTGAGAAAGGAATGAGGTAAAGAGCCGGTTATGGCCTTCTGTACTGTTGTCACTTGACACATTGCTTATCTAGGGATAGTAAAACCTAACAGATAGGTGAGTTTTGAAGGTGTCTAGAGTTAGATGACCTATGGACAGTGGACTAAATAAACAGCCATGACCATTCTCTGTTGGCTTCAGAGAACCCAGGTATCTGGTTGCACCACCCAAGCCAGCCATGGCGGGCTTGGGATGTGAATCACAAATGCGCTCCTTCAGCACTGATAGTGTTCTAACTTCGGTGAAAGGAGCATGTATTTGCTTATCTAATATCTGCATACAGATGTTGATTTTGTGAACGGTCTCCCAGAGTAAAGCAGCCTTTCTGGAGAAAGCATATTACCCTGTTGTTATACAAAGAACTAGCTTCAAGGGCAGCTTAAAGGTGGTTGTAAATGTCAAAACTCTACAATAGCAGATAGGAAAAGGTATTTTTAAGTTATTGTCACAGCAGTATCATAAGATTATAGGAAATCTTTATCTGCATCCACTGCTGTTTTCTACCAGCTTTGCTGACATTTCCTTCTCCACTCTTTCAGTCAATATTAGTTATGAGGAGAAAAGGATATGTTTAGAAGGCAGGCACATTTGTGTGAATCTATGAACTTGTTCCCTGTAGTGAAAGGGTTTCCATCTTCTCTTCCTTTAGGTCTTGAACTGTGAACTAATCTTATTTCATCCCATCTCACTTGTTAGTACTTATGCTAGAGAGAAAAAAAAAAAAAACCTGTAATTACTCATCAGCATTGGATTCCTTTTTGATATTGGAAGTATGAATCATCAAGGCAGATTTTTGAAAAAACTGAAATTGGAATTCCCTTTCTGCAGGCTCAGCCCTTTGCCCTTCCCACAGAAAACTGGTATTTTCAAAGCTTACAGTTTCCATTATCCATTTCGTATTACCGTGTCAAAAAAGAGGAAAGATTTTTGCCAGTTCTTAAGCTATTCAATGCTATTAGGAATGAAAATCCTCTCTCTAATGAAAAGTCATGTTCTGCTTTATCGTGAATACTGTAACTCTTTAATAGAGTCCACATGGTGCAGTAGTACTGTTGCAATTAAACAGCTAAGTAAAGGGTACTGAGGAAAGATACGGAGGGTGTGTCTCTTTTCCTGGCCACTGGCCTAGACTTTTATCAGTGGTAAGCTGGCACAAGGGGAAGGAGGACCTGGTGGAAGCTAAAGAAAGAGCAAGTGCATGACTGACTATTCCCACCAGAGCATGAACATCATGAGCTGATGAGCTGATGCACACAATTCCAGGGATAAATTCCCTCCTTTCTAAAACACCTTGTGTTTTCCTACCCCAGACAAAGTCTAAGTGCTTGATTTGTATGAATGTTACTCGCAATGACAAATGCAAGAAGCTGCAGTTAACTTTCAAGAAACATAATGCAAAAACAAGAGAAATGGAAATGTGCCAAGTGATTGGTTCTGTGACTTGTTTTCTCAGTCACTGTATTTAAATCCCATAAAACTCAGAGAGATATTTTTGCAATGTATGAAAAATATTTGTTGGTCAACAGATGACCCCTGCTGGCGTGCAAAATCAAAAAAAAAAAAAATCTAAGCCAATTGGTTGATAAATTCAATTTAAAACAACAACAACAACAAAACACTATTTATTATTTCTCCAGCCTCCTTTCTGCATATTTGCCTGTGGTTTGTACTTCACCTTAATTACCACATCACTCCATCAAGACTGTCTCTCTTCAATCTGCTTATCAAAGGGTTATATGTTGCCTTCCTTTCTTACACTTCTCTCCATAATCAACTATGCTTCATTCATTTATCAATAGCATCTTCTCATCTCTGCCCTGTTTGTTCAAAAATTTCCCTCTGATCATTTTCAAACAACTTTCTGATAGTCTTGTTGTCCATTTATTTGGAATAGGTGATTATAGCCAACAACTTCTGGTTTCAGTGCTTCTGGAAAATTTGTTGTGTTATCAAATTCAGACATATCAGTGGTGGCAACACTATTGGCAAGGGTTTTTTTGTTTTGTTTTTATTTTTTTGTTTTGTTTTGGTTTGGTTTGGTTGTTTGTTTGTGCTCCGATTTTCTCCTTTTTGTTTTAGCCAATGGACTAAACTTTTGACTTAACTACTGAACCTTTCAGTTCATTTAGTGATATAGAGTGATGCTGTATAGTGGCTTATGGGGGCGTAATTCCTTCCCTCTCACACATTTCCATTTCTTTCACTGCCACCATGTTTTTGTCTTGGTACTCTGGAAACTTTTAAATGTCCTAAGTGATTATAATTTCATTTGTTGAAATATCATGGGATTTCTGCTTCTTAAAATCATACTTAGGGCATATACCTTCTTCCAGCTAGTTGACATCTGTTGTGATTTGACTCATGTTGCTGTCTTTGCTTTCATTCTTCTGCGTTGCCATTTCAGGTCCTTAGTACAGCCACCAAAGCGAGTGATGCAGTTGCCTGATCTTGTCAGCACTGTATCCCCTAAAATATTCCTTCTACTTCCACACCTACCTAGATTTCTGATTTTACTTATATTTTCAGTCTTTAATTTGAACTTATTTAACTTTGATCTAACTTGAACCTAAAACTAACTTGTGGGCGAGTTCACCAAAAATTTGCTTTATTTGGCCAGTACGTGCAACATCTTCCTTTATCCATGATCATTTCACCTCCTCAGGAACGGTTCATCTGTTTTTCAGTTGGTATTGTCATCACAGTTTTACATGGTCTTCTTCACTATCTTCTCTTGGCAATTGACACTTTTTCTCACCTGCATTCCCCCATGGCAAGTGGGGTTGGGTGAGGCATTCACATCAATACACTAAATGAAGTTTCTTTATTTAACGTTTGCATGTCAATCTAACAAGTTAGATCAGCTGTTCATCTGACATTCACAAAGCATCTTACTTTTTTTTTTTCTCTCTACATTATGTTGGACACGGTTTCATTTCTAGAAATTACATGTTCTACATCGTGAATTATGTTGTTCTTATGCATCGTGGATATCCAGGAAGTGACTTTCCTTGTGTGTTTACATACTTAACTAGATTGTTCAAGATACGTATTCGTGATGTAAGCCCACTGGAGATGTGCAGCAGTACACTGTCATCTCTTTTCGTAGAAGGTTCACATTCAGCATCCAGCTACTGGGAAACTTCTGCCTGCTGCTTCCCCAAGCCTCCTCCTGCTCAGAAGCTTGTGTGTGAGTTCAGTCGTGGTCCCTAACAGAGAGCAAAATTCCAAAAATAAAACCTGTATTTGCCTCAAATAACTGCTAAAAACTTGTCACTTTGGATTACATTTTATCTTGCCTTCCAGCTTCTTGTTAAGTTTAAAAGTGCACATTCCCTATAGTAAACTTTGTGCAGCTTATAATGTGTCCCAGAATTTTTGTTTCTTTCATTTTTAAGTGTTGCTATGTTAGTCTCCAGCAACATTTCTGCCTTAGGGACCTTCACCTTAATCACATTCTGGCTGCATTAACTCCGTGGCTTAAATGGCACTGTTTCTTCAGTCCTTTCCCCTGTCACATGGAGCTGTCTCAGTACACCCAGTGCAAGATGTACCATTTCTGAAGCTGAGATACTATTTTTGTATATTTTGTTTTATGAAAACAGCTTATATCTGGGGAAAGCATTATACTGGCCACAGCCTCTCTAGAATAAATCTCCTTCTGTGGACTTTAAATTAGATGCTGAAAGTGATAAAAAATTACATAAGCAAATAAATAACATTACATTTGCATTTCCAGTGGGTGGTCATTACTTGTTATTCTGTCAAAAAGGTTTTCAGTACATGGAAATACACTGAGGTACATACAAACACAGAGCAAATGGAACCTTTTTTTTTCATTGAATTTTGTTGCACACATGAATACGGAGGGAATAAGACCTTGTGGCATCTACTTCCTGAAACAACTTGTCTTCAATTTCATCTTTAATTTGATTTCATTATGACCTGATGAGCTCCACAGCCTCAGAGAGACCTACAGGCAGGAAATAACTGGGGTCCAAGAGTGTGCATGAGGGAGGACGTGTGGACAGTACTTTTGTTCTATGTCGAGAGGGCTGTGTATGTTTTCTGAGAGAGAAAGTTCAGAACCATTTGTTGTAACAGTGACATTATATTTTTATTTAGACAGAGCAGCACTGAAGGATTTAAAACTGGAAACCTATGAAAATTTGGTATCATCATCATGATGTCTTTCCCTTTCCCCTTTTTTAATTAAATACTTCAAAAGAGCAATTAGCAGTAGCATATAGTATATGTATAGTACAGTAGAGATAGTATAGTAGTATAGTATAGCAGAGATACAGTATATGTGCATTTTTCTTAATTATTAAGCTTCAGCTATGGGTTTTTGCCTTGCTCAGTGTCTATTATTCCTCCTTCATACAGCATGTTTATGCTTATTTTTTCAATGTTAAGAAAAAGTATGCTAAAAAAAAAGATGAAAGTTTACCATGTAGTTAAGGCACTAGGTAGCAATGCAGATACTTCACTCTGAATGCCACTAGTGCTACAGGTTTTCTCTGTGACCTTGAATAAATCACTTAATGTCTCTCTACATTTGTCCCTCATTTATTTTTAAAAGGATTATAATACTTCTTCCGTCCTTGTATTTGCATTGCAAACTCCTTTTACTCTGTTTTATATGATTCCTGTTGCAATAAGGATCTTATCTAAAAATTCTTATTGTAGAGTTGCTTTTATCTATGCAGAAAGCAATATGCTCTGTATGATAGGTTATACGTAGCTATGACCTAGCTACATAAGGAGTTACTGTTATTATTACCATAGCAGAAGCGTATTACAGACTCAGCCGGACTCAGAGCTCCAACGTTGCATGCAACTCATAATGGGCTGGACTTACAAAGCAGTAATTTAAATGTGCTTGGGACTGATTATTCTACCACCCTGAAGACAACCAGTATGGAGTGACCTGCATCCACACCATTCAACTCACCTAGCACTGAGGCAGGCTGCATGAATGCTGGCTATTGGGAGTGAATGGTCTCTGGCTTGTTCTAGCTGCCAAACTGTATCCTAGAATGGTGTGAGATTTTCCTGGGCCAAAAAATGTAACAGTATGGGCCGGACAAAGAAACATTTGCAGGCTTTGTTTAACAGTGGCCAGTCACATCTTGCACTCTCACTACCCATCCTGTTTCTGTATATAACTACATGCTTCTAATAATCTATCCCTGTCTTGCTTGATGCAAGCCACAAGCCTACAAAAAAAAAAAAAAAAAAAAAAAAAAAAAGGGAAGGGAGCTGCAGAGGGAGATTTACAAGCAGTAAAATATAAGAGACTTGACATCAAAAAATTTTTCAAAGTCCAGTTAAAATTCAGAAAAAAAAAAAAAGAAAAAAAACCAGTTTCTCTTGAAACTGATCCATAATACATTAAATATTCCCTGTCTAGGGAGTGAAAATATGAATGAGTGTTTTATTTTTATGGTTTTTATATCTAAAGGATCAATCAGATGATTAAAACATTCATCTGGCAGGTCGGAGAGGACTTTATATCTCCTGAGCCAGTGAGAGGACTTGAACATAAGTCTCCTGTATGTTTATAAGAAAGCCCAAGACTGGGACAGAGTGAAGATCAACATCACCTGTTGACATGGCTGTGCTGTGAAAGGAGGGATGGATCTTTCTCCTCAGTTCTCAGTAGCAAAGTATTTAGGCATCCAGTTCTGATTCTGCTAAACAAGTCTGCAGTCCCAAGCACCAACCTAATTCCTAAGGAAGAGTCAGGCTGAAGACAAATAGTTTTTACTCAGCACTTCTTTCCACCTTGCCCAGAGACCTCTTGGTTATTGTCATTCAATCTTCTTGGTACAAAGTCACATCTTTTGACTCCTCTTTGCCTCATATATAAAGAATTTGAACCAAAGATCATTTGTGGGTGTCGTGGTTTAACCCCAGTAAGCAGCTGAGCACTACACAGACACTTGCTCAGTTCCCCCGCTCCAGCCCCCCAGCCTCCCCACCTCCCACCCCAGGCTGGTTGGGAAGAAGAGAATCAGAAGGGCAAAAGTTANCTGTGTCCCCTCCCAGCTCCTTGTGTACCCCCCAACCTCCTTGCTGGCCATGCAGCATGAGAAGCAGGAAAGTCCTTGACTTAATGTAAGCACTGCCCTGCAACAGCTAAAACACTGGTGTGTTATCAGCATTGTTCTCATCAAAAAGCCACAACATAGCACCCTATGAGCTACTATGAAAAAAAAATTAAGTCTGTCTCAACCAATCCAGGACAGGGGGCTTTTGGTGGTCTCTGGCACAGATCAGAAAAGGAAATTTAAGTCCATGTTTAGGTGTTGCTGCAAGCTGGGGATGAGTATGGGCATGCTCAGCTCAAGGATGTCAGTTTGCACCCCATCAGGTCTTGAAGGGACAGCCAAGGCTGGTGTCAGGCAGACGTGGTGCTTAGGGGGCTCTCCATAGAACAGCCAAAGCTGACACACAGGGAGAGCTGACAGGATATGACGCACACTTACCGTTGCACTGCTGTTGAAAAATGTCCTTGTGCGCACCCCAGCCACATGATTCTCAGGTCTGCCACCATGGGCTTGCTCACACAGACCAGGAAATATACTGTTTTAGATTTCTGTACAGTTCACACTAATAATATAACAGAGACACAGTAAACATGCCCCATACACTCTGCACAGGACCTGCAAGCCCAGTGCCTGATCCTGTTACAGTACAAGCCTCTATACAGCCAAGCCCCAAGCTGTGACTACTAAACAGCCCTAGTAATGGTGGGTGTAGCTGAACCATCACTTCTAGAATTATCTCCCTAGCACAGATACACTGCCTGCTGTTACCATGTGGGACAGAGAAAGAGTAGCAAACAAAAATGTTTTAACTACTCATTTTGCAGTTTGAAAAAATATTTGCAAATGTGGCGTAATTACTTTCAACAACTGATTGAAGGTCTGTTACTAAACATCTCCCTGCATATTGCTTTCTGATGAGAGCTTTATGTGTTCTTGTCCCCACAGACTGAAGAAGTCCTGAAGATTGATGGAGGGCCATGCTATTCAAACAGCAGGCGTTGCTGAGACAGAAGCTGTTTGTACTAGGCAGCCTTGCTATTGGAAGTCTCCTATATCTAGTTGCCAGAGTTGGGAGCTTGGATAGGTAAGTTGTTCAGTAGCTGCTCTCTTAATTGTAACTGGACTCAGATTGTCTGAGCTTTTGTTTAAAGGGTCTGATTTCCTTTCCTTTTTTTTTTTTTTNCTCATGTATAGAACGACTGTCCACTCTAATACTTATTTTCATTGTTCCTTCTTTCCCTTTGGAGAACACGCTAGAAAAATAAAGTTGCAGGTCACCCCTGTCAAAGTATTTCTGTCTGACCATTTGTATTCAAAGCACACTGACACTTGTTTTCAGAGAAGAAATAAAACAACATCCAGTAAAAATGTCATTTACGGTAGTTCATTTTTGTCTGTATGCATCTGTGTGTTGACCCCTACTTTCAGCAAAACAGTTATGATGTATTTATATATTGTCTTTTCTGAATTTACGAGCAAGCAATTAATGTGCTACAGTGGTAGTTAAAATTAAGTATGAGCCTGCAGAGTAGCTCGTCAAGTTTTGAATACTATTTCACTTGAAAGATTGCTGCAGGGTTTGAGAATTTTAACTACATTAATTAGCTGATATTTTCCAGAGTTGAAAGTGCTAAATAAGTAAGTTGTGTCTGCAAGTGATTTCCTGGAGAGCAGGAGAAAGTCCAGGAGAGGAAGTCGAAGAGTTTTTGGCACTTTTGACCAGGCTGATTTTTGACTGGTTATTGACAATGCAACAGTAGTGTTACCTGCACTGATTGTGCTGTTTCTGCCACCTTCACAATGGCCTGGGATTGCTCTGGTAAGTGCTGCACAAAGACAGGATAGAAAAAGCTGTTTTGAAAGAATGAATGAAACAAGACTTCAAGATTTCCAGATGCTGGTTGACAGTTGGTGCGTGCTCTATTAGTGATCTTCTTTTAAAAGATGGAAAATATTAATTGAATTCAAAACTGTGGCACAACACCTTCCAAACAAACAGTGCATGGAAAATTAATTGAAAACCAAGCTACCTAGCATCCACTGAGACCTATCTGAGGTCACAGGGTGCCTTCTTCATCTGCTTAATGCCACTTCAGAAGAAGAGGGAAACAGTGCTCTCAGCTAGGACTAAGTGCATTGCAAATTGAGACCCAGGATTTATATCTGTCTTCCCCTGGTGGTCAAAGAACCTCTGATGCTTCAGCGGTGAAAATTTCACTGAGACTACAGTGATTCCGGAAATGGAGGCAGAATTCCTTATTGGTCCCTGAAACAGTATATTTTATGCTGGCAGGCTTGAAATCTAATTAACCTTATGCTATTATCTATGCCTGCACATCTACAGAATTTACTGACAGCGATAAAATTATCTCGCCACAGTATTTGACTCTCTGACCTCCTGCGGCAGTGAATTCCACAGGTTTCATATATAATGTTGCCAATGGCAGTAAAAATCAGTTTCATTTTCTTGCATCACCCAATGCAGAAAATACCATACTGCCAAAAAGAAGCCCTTTATTTGGACTTGCTATGAAAAAGAGAGAGAAAGAATCACTAGAAAGCATGAGACACAGATGAATTAACTGGAAATGTTTTGCCTCTGCACTAGGGCCCAGTTCAAACTGGAACAAGAGAGGTGGGGATTGCTCATTTAACAGTCTCAGGAATTATTTGAGTTTCCTTAGGAAACTACCAACAGCTTGTCTGATTCACTGAGTCATAAAGTCTGATAAACTGAGCACCTCCCTCCAGAGCAGACCCCTGTCCTTCAGACCCTGAGTGCACAGAGCTACTTCACTTGTAGAAACTCAAACAAATTTTGTCCCTAGCAGTTTTGAGAAAGTCTGGATCAGTCTTCAAGTTGCCTGGCTCTCTTAATTGGGACCCTCTGTGCCCAATTTTGATGCTTTGAACCACTCACACTGGAACCAGGCTTGTAATCTTTTCCCACTGTGACATCTGCATTGGAAGCAAATTAGCAACTATTCTGGATCAGGAGAGACAGTGCAGGCAGCATTGCTACTTGTTAAGATTGCCCAGACTTATTTTAGCTGCTTTGATATTTGTCAAAAATATAGTTTTCTGAGATGAATTGCTCTATACCAGATTTTCTCAAGAAGAATATTTGTAGAGTTTTACTGTAGCAGTTTGAGAAACTGCCTGTTTTGGCAGAGCAGCTTCAGTGATGCAATAAATGTCACATACTCTTTCTTTGCAAAAGACTCTGTTATTTTAGTGGAAAAGACTCAGAGAAGCAAAAATATTAATACTGTAAATAGTTGCATCTTGGGATTCAACTACAAAGAACTGACAACCTGTTTAATCCCACAATAGCCAAGATCTTTTAAAGGATATTTTTATTGTTTAGAGAGAGGAGAATACAGGGGAAAGAGTTAAAAAAAAAAAAACTGAAATGTAAAGTGTTGAGGAAGGACTTTAACAACATCCAATCTTTCCCTTAGGCTAGAGGATATCTTGAGTATTTATTTACTTTAAAGGAAACCACCCTGTTTGACAAGCTGTTGTGTTATACTGAAGGCAGTGCTAACTGTTTTTTTGAGGAAAAGAGATAAAATTAGTTGAGATGGGTCTGGAACTGCTGCTGTGGAATCCTTTTTGCTTGAAAACAAATAACAAATACACAGAAGGAGAGGGAAGAGAACAGAGATAGCAATTGCAGCTTCTGTTTCTTATGCATTTAATTGCCACCTTGTTGCTGCAGAAAGACTCTTACCAGCCACTCCACAGCCTGACCAAATTGTACCACTGTCAACTTGTTTAAGACGTTGTTTTCAGTTTGTTTTTTTATTGGCAGGTTTGTGTCAGCATTGCAACAATTCAGTTTTTCCAGCCAGGTCAGGCACTTACTCAGTAGATGGCAGAGAGCAAACAAAGAGAAGAGAGAGGAAACTTGAGAAAAGAAATAACAACAGAAACTCACTTCTCATCACACTGTCATTAGTCTGCAGGACTTAGCTAAAGCTCATGTGAACCCAGCAATGTCATCTGGGTTGTTTCTTCAGCTCTGTCTGGACAGGGTATATCTCTCAGCATCTGGATAGTCAATCCAGATGGGCGNGGGGGGGGGGGCTCCATCAGGAGGGGATCAAACTTACTTTGATCCCAGCCATCTATTGTCCTAGCATCAGTGTCAACTTAGAGACCCCAACAAGCAGTGATGGATGGAAAAGCCACGAAGAAATAAATAATTCTGTCCTGAAAGCAGAGTTTAAATAATATACAGTAAATGAGTAAAGGGCCACAAGCTGAGGAAGCAGAATAAATACTGAATACCTAAACAGCTATTAATGATCATTGCCAATCTGGTATACTGGATGAGGCAGGGGTCCTGTGAAAAAGAATAGCATGTGGTCATGTAATTTAAAAACCGTATCATAATATACATGCACAGTGAGCTCATATTAAAATTGCCTAGGCAACCTTTGTTCTTAGATATCTTTAATTTTGGAGAGCATGGTTCTGCAAAATTATTAATAATATTTTTTCTGTAGGACTTTGGAAGCTCTCTCTACATACTGATTTCATCTTCAGTGCAACATTGGCTTGTATAATGATCAAAGCACTGATTTGGGAGTGGAAGCAAGGGCTTATTCAAGGTTCTGTAGTAGCAAAATTTTAAAGTTTTTCTTACTGAATCATTTCTTCCATTCATTGACATCAAATTCAAGAAGGAAGCATTAGAAAAGTAGAAAATATGTGAAATAATTGCGGGTGAATACAAAAGAACAGCACAAACATGCAGGGGCAACAGAAGAAACACTAAGGCACAAAAGGAGGTTCAGTGAGAGGATACACAAATGATGATAAGAAAATCAAAGCTGTAATGAAGCAATAAATGTATTTTTGAAAACTTCTCTTGCTGTTCTTTCTGTGCCTTGCTAATCATGCTTGATTCAGAACCTCGGCCTTTCTGATTCTGTCCCAGTAAAAACACTGGGTATCTTCTAAACAGGAGGGAAAATATTGGGAGATGATGCCTAGAAAGCTGGTTTTAATCCTTTTTGTTCCTCTTCACTAAAAAGGCTAACTCCAGCTCAGCAGCTAATAAAGTCAACACAATGGGAAGTCCAGGAAAGAATTCAGGCCAGAATAGGACAAGTGTTGGAAAGACAGGACTTAGATGAACTGGATTTTCAGATCAAAATGGCCAAATAAAATTCATCTTAGAATGCTTGAAAAAACTGCTGAAGCAATCTCAAAGTAATCAGTAATGTGGGAGGTGAGGCAAGGTTCAAGAAGCTCCAAGAACAATAATCAGAGTGCCTATGCTCAAAAAGAGCAGAAGGGCGGAGCAAGGGGTTACTCAGCCAGATCACAGCAAAACACCGGAATAAATAATCAAACTATTTGCACTAATTACTAATCTCTGGCAGAACAAAAGAAAAGTTGAAAGACACACACCACATTGCAAAAGGTTTCTGTGAGCAGTTGCCTTGTACAGAAAACTTGCCTCAAGAGTTGCCCTCTGTTTACAAATACCTCTTCTGTTGATTGCAGACTGCAGCCCCTTTGCCCCGTTGATGGTCAGTTTGGACCCCGCGGCCAGGACGAAATCGCGCTGCGGGCTCTGCAGTTCAAGCGAGGGCTACTCCACGAGTTCCGAAAAGGCAATGCCACGAAGGAGCAAATACGACTGCACAATCTGGTTCAGCAGCTTCCCAAGGCCATCATCATTGGCGTGCGGAAAGGAGGCACCCGTGCACTGCTAGAGATGCTGAACCTTCACCCCGCAGTGGTCAAAGCTTCTCAAGAGATTCATTTCTTTGACAATGACGAGAACTACGCCAAGGGGATTGAGTGGTACCGGAAAAAAATGCCTTTTTCTTACCCTCATCAAATAACAATTGAGAAAAGCCCTGCATATTTTATCACTGAGGAAGTACCTGAAAGGATATACAAAATGAACTCGTCTATCAAATTATTGATCATTGTCAGGGAACCCACCACAAGAGCTATTTCTGATTACACTCAGGTGCTGGAAGGCAAGGAAAGAAAGAATAAAACTTACTACAAATTTGAGAAGCTGGCTATTGATCCTAATACCTGCGAAGTGAACACTAAGTATAAGGCAGTGAGAACCAGCATCTATACAAAACATCTGGAGAGGTGGTTAAAATACTTCCCAATCGAGCAGTTTCATATCGTAGACGGAGACCGGCTCATCACAGAACCACTACCAGAACTTCAGCTGGTCGAGAAGTTCCTAAATCTTCCTCCAAGGATAAGTCAGTACAATCTGTACTTCAATGCCACCAGAGGGTTTTACTGCTTGCGATTTAACATTGTCTTTAACAAGTGCCTGGCAGGTAGCAAGGGACGCATTCATCCAGAGGTGGATACCTCTGTCATTACCAAATTGCGCAAGTTCTTTCATCCTTTTAATCAAAAATTTTACCAGATCACTGGGAGGACATTTAAGTGGCCCTAACCTAAACTTCATACACTTTCTGTTGCACCTGAGACACGCAGTAATGTCTCTGCTAAAATATGCACTTTTCATAGACACAGCTATCAAAGTGACTTTTTTTCATGCATACGTGTACATATGCAGTGTGTGACCAAATATACGGTGGGATCAACTTTTTCTACAGAGTAGTAACTAACATAAATTTACCATCAGCACAGTAGTGTCTTTTAAGCTATACTAATAAAGGAAAAGGAGGTATTTAGGGATATAAAGTCAGACACCATTAAAAGGGTCAGTGTTCCTCTTGCTTGCTGAAGTGTTTATGTGACATACTTATTGACCTAAGCAGAATGTTAGTTTATGCCATACAAATTCATGTCAAAAGTCTGTGAAGCTGTGAGAAAGCATAATGTTCAGGCTATATTTGGTATGTATATTGCTGAAGGAATACTGACACTTTAAATACAGTGCTGAATTTTTACAAAGAGAGTGGATAGTACTATTTTCTTATTATTTGAAATGAATATCTTATCTCATAAAAACTACATTGGTTCAGAGTTCCTGTGGTGAGTTTGCACTATTGTTTTAATGTATGGACCATAGTGTCACTTGTAGCATGTCAATCATGTGTCAGAAAAAGGTCAAATAATTTTTTCTTCTATGCTTGTGTGTCAATAAAGATAAACATCGTGTACATAGTGTACAATGTTTGTAAATACTGGTTTCACACTAAGTAATTCTATTTTGTAAACTGAATATGGCTATTTAATTTATTGTGAAAATTAAATTTATTGTGGTATTTAAAAATGGAATGGATTAAAATTACCTATATGTGCAACTGCTTTTTACCTTTGTTTGATGTATATCTGTGTGGTCCCTTAGCCCAGGCAAATCATGTGCATGTGCGTGTGAGAGTTGCATGTGTAAACTTGGTTTCTAGACAGCTGAGAAAACCGATACATGAGGTGAAGCTGAGTTTATTAAAAAACTCAGCCATCTGGGAATCTGGTGTTATACACAGCTCAAAGAACATTATTGCTGTTCTGTTACAGCACTTTGCAATAATTAATTCAGTTGCAGTAGCCCGTGAGGCTAAAGAATGACTGTATAAGATTACTGTAAACAGGCATATCAGAAAAACAGAGCAGCCATTAAAACCAAAATGACAAAGCAGATTAGAAGAGTTATAGAGATTTCATCACAGAAAACAGGTAATGTTTCAGAAGTCAGAGAAAACTGTTGTGATACCTCTGCTTTTATCTGATAATATATGCATCTGTTCAGAAATGACCGCAGTGTTGCTATTACTAGTATAAACACATAGTTCACGTTTTCATTCAGTAAGTGACAAGAAATTAGTAGAGGAAATGAGTATTTTAATGCTTTATATGTTGTATGACTCTTAAAGATTCATAAGAAAACAATAAGAACAATTGAAAAATGTATTTTAAAATAAAGAAAAGAAAGAAGAGAAAGAGAGAGAAAAAGAAAGAAAGAAAGAAAAAAAGAAAGAAAGAAAAGAAAGAAAGAAAGAAAGAAAGAGAGAAAGAAAGAAAGAGAAAGAAAGAAAGAGAGAAAGAAAGAAAGAGAAAGAAAGAAAGAGAGAAAGAAAGAAAGAGAAAGAAAGAAAGAGAGAAAGAAAGAAAGAGAAAGAAAGAAAGAGAGAAAGAAAGAAAGAGAAAGAAAGAAAGAGAGAAAGAAAGAAAGAAAGAAAGAAAAAGGAAGAAAGAAAAAAAAGCAGTTTAAAAGTAGCCCCTAAAGATTGATAGGGACACAGATTTTGGAAGGTATCCAGAAAATCTGAAAATTATGACCTACAATAGCAGAGTAGTTGGTAGTTCAGATTATAATAAGATCAAGTTTTCCCTGTGGGCTGTTTATCTTGCTCAGTGATTTGGAAGCATTGGTTTTCTAAATAAGTGATTTTTAAATCTCTTGTGAGAGATTGCTACTTGTCTTGCTGTATCTTTAATTATATGTGCTAGCACTGTGAGCAACGTGCCCTTTCTTCATATGAGCAACGTGCCCTTTCTTCATGCTGATTCAGAGTCTTGCCAGGATAACACAGTAGAGCATATGTGAAATTTTCTGCAGTAGCTACAATACTACTCAGTTTTTCTGTATGACAGCCATTTATCCTGCCCACATCCATACGTAAAGACTGAAGCATTTAACTCACCTAATAGTGCTCAAAGAGGAGACTTTATCCAATCTAAACTTTGCACAATCTTCAGGTGAACAGTCAGATTCCAGAAGAATCTTTTGTGATATGTGCTGTCTTAAGGTAGTCCTGTCTACATGCTCCAGCTGAGGACTGAGATATATTTGCAATGAAAGGGACAAGTTAGGCCAAAGTTACCTCTGAGCTTGAAATATGCATTTGAAATGAACATCTCCCTGCATTGTCCAGAAAAAAATCACAGAGACTGTGGTCTAAAAGTCAAAGACTACTCATTAAAGTCAGCTGGCTTTACCACCAGCTTCTCATTTGCAATCTTGGAGACGTATGGATAAATGTAGGCAATATCTTAGACAAATTTGGTTCAAAAAAGCACAGAGGAATATTCAGGAACAGCAGGGGAGGTAAGAGGGATCAGAGGCATTGAAATGTATTAAGAAGCTTAAAAGAGCAGGATACTGATTCACTTTCACTGAAACTTCAGTGCAATGTCCTTGAATTACCTAGTGAAAAGAAAAATTCAAACCTGATTCTTAATACACAGATCTAACATACCACCCAAAGCACACTCCTAGGTTAATGGGGATCTTGCTGCAATATTCATAACTGGTTTGAGAAGTTCTGACCTTATGGTATTTACCTCTTCAGGAGCAATTTGTGAATAATTCATTTCAGCCTTTTTGCTTTGCTTCCAAAATACTGGGTGAATCATTTCTATTCAAATTGATCACGAGTGTTCAGCCTGCAAAGAGTGCTCAGAGCTTGAGTTTATGATTGCAGAGTGATGCACAGTTATATGAAGTTGCAGCTGTTAACTTATGTCATTCAAGTTCTCTAAAGACATTGCACCATTCGTATTTTCTGTACTGTAAAATTGCAGGCTTAACATCTCTGATAAATGTTTGGATTAAAACTTCTAATATTTCTGTGCATTTTTATCAGATTGTCCCAGCTGCTATTTAAACTCTATAGAACAACAATTTGCAGCATAAAAGAAAATGAAAGATAAATTTAAAATTGTATTTTCAGAAATCAGTATATAGATAGCTAAAGGACTGACATTTGGAGATCAGTGATTCATTTACCATTAACCCATTATACTGTGTTTTCTTAAGGAAGCAGAATAAGCATGATGAAAATGTATTTGCAGTATTTTAATGCCATTATTTTCTTCCATGATGTTTAAGAATACAAGAGAGATGAGGTTTACAGCAACATATTTCTTTAGAGTAGTTCAAGACGTCTCTCTACCATTCATGTTCTTCTTGACATCAGCATTACACAGACCACAGAGAAGGTCCAAGCCCAGTGTCACAAGCCAGTCCAGTCACTGATCAAAACCAAGCTGTGGAAGCATTACTGTGCATGCATTTGCTCTCTGGCTAGCTGACCTAATTCACACTGACAGCCTGTGCAACTGACTGGAGCCCTCTGATCAGAGAAGGGAAGGAAGTAAATTAGAGAACTCTTTCTTATTCTAGATACCCTCAGCAGGGATGTTAAGTGGCAGAGGCTATATTAATACAAGCTCCATAGCAAACAATCTTCCACAAAAGAGAACTTAGTGAAGCTCCTTTCAGGAAGCTCCCAGTTGATAATATCTCTTGCACAGCATTCTCCACAGCAAGAACCTGAGGTATACCCGTAAACTTGGGCAACAGAGCCATTAAAATCTGTTTAATAGATGCGTATTATTAAAATTCCCTAAGTTCCAAATTATACTGGCAGCAACCTGTACTGGACACATGCCTTAGGGACATATCCAGAATGTATGCACTGCTGAGCCAATGCAAAAAATTCATATCTGAATGCACATGGTAAGGGCTTAAATTACACTGCTTCTCCCTTTTGATTTCAGTTATATGTAAGACCAAAGTGTAGATCACAATTTGAAGAAAACAAAAGTAAAAGTTCAATCAACCCACAAAATCATGAGAATAAAGTTTTAGAGGAAATTCCTTTCCCTCTCCTCAATACAGGCTCACTAATACTACTAAGACTTATTGAAATCATGATTTAGGACGCTAGATCTATTTTACTTGAAACAATCAAGCATTAGCAACAAAGAGAGAATAAAGCTCCTGTAAAACTACCAGGAGCTGGTTTGTGTGAAGCTTTCAGACGGTGCTTTTGTAACAGATGAGACTTTACTACTTAATGATCATGTACCATTCAAGCTGCTAAGCTCAGAAATTTCATGAGTTTTAGTCTTTTTAATTTTAATTTTTAGTACATTAATGATAGTCTTACAAATCACTGCTGCTGGTTCTGGCACAATGACTGAATAGCCTTTAGTGATCAGGAAATTCAGACATGACCCTGCTTCAAGAAGAGGTCAGGAGTTGAATGTTACAGGGAGTGGTATCTCTACTTTCATTTACAATGGGTTACAATGCTATTTCTTTTCCATATAAAAATAGTTTTGAAAACCAAGTTTGTAGAAGGAACCTACAATCCCACGGCACTTTGTCAACCCAGTTGAGGCCTGGTAAGATCCCAAAGTCCCTGCCCACACAATGTGCTCTTTCCTCTCTTGTGCACTGGCGCTCTTGCTCACCTGCTCCTTCCACACGGAGCTGCTTCACTCCACTGTCCAAGCAGAACTCTAATCTGACCTAAAAAGTGACTAATGTCAGTAAAACTTTTCTCTGAGTCCGAGTAAAGGTCTTCTCACACCAGGATCTGTCATTAGACGTGACCAATAGTTAATGCCTCAGGGAGGACATAAAGACAAGGAAAGCACGAAGACTTTTTCCAAGCCCCAATAGTCTGCAGTTATTGGACTCCTGCATTAGGAGAGAAGGGCATCATATGTAGCAGTAATGAGTGCTTTCCTCTCCCATATACTCACCCAGAGGTCCCTTGAGCCCACTGAAGGTTGTTCCAGAGCTGCACTCTACTCCCTCCTATATTATCAATTTGCAAGAACAGATGTACAAGTTTGGGTAGCACCTTTAAAATCTGGTGATGAACATAATGATATCACAGAATCACAGAATCACAGGTTGGAAAGGACCTTCAAGATCATCTAGTCCAACCGTCATCCTATCACCAATACTACCCACTAAGCTACTAAACCATATCTTGTAGCATCTTGTCCAGGCGCTTCTTAAAAACCGCAAGGGTCAGTGACTCCACCACCTCCCTGCTCAGGCCGTTCCAGTGCTTGACCACCCTCTGAGAGAAAAAGTTTTTCCTGATATCTAATCTAAATCTCCCCAGGCGCAACTTGCGGCCATTACCTCGAGTCCTATCATCAGTTATCTGGAAGAAGAGGCCGAAATGGTAATATGGTAATACAAGATATGGTAATAGAAGTTTTATTTTCCCTCCTAATTCACTTTGAAAACACTATGGCTTGCTTTATTACAGAATCATAGAATCATAGAATACCCTGAGTTGGAAGGGATCATGGAGTCCAACTCCTGGCTTCACACAGGACCACCCAAAAATCAGACCATGTGTCTGAGCGTGTTGTCCAAACGCTTCCCAAACTCCAGCAGTGCCATGACCACTTCCCTGGGGATCCTGTTCCAGTGCCCGACCACCCTCTCGGTGAAGAACCTTTCCCTAACACCCAACCTGAACCTCCCCTGTCACAGCCCCATGCCGTTCCCTCGGGTCCTGTCGCTGTCACCAGAGAGCAGAGATCAGCACCTATCCCTCCGCTCCCCTCGTGAGGAAGCTGCAGGCCACCATGAGGCCTCCCCTCAGTCTCCTCTTCTCCGGGCTGAACAACCCAAGTGACCTCAGCCGCTCCTCATACTTCTTGCCCTCTAGACCCCTCATCATCTTTGTTGCCCTCCTTTGGACACTCTCTAGTTCCTTAAAAAAACAGTTGCCACAATACTTCAATTTGATTGGAGATCCTTGAGAAGTCTTAGTTCTCAGATTTGTACGAGACTGCAGGAACGGAATAAATGATGGTAAACTTGACTTTTTGAAGAGCTTGTTTGCAGAGAAAAGGACTTCAGACAAATGCTTTAAACAGATTTTTTTTTTTTTTTTTAAATAGCAATCTCAAACATCTTTTCTTACTATACTTGTCAACTCCAAGGAGACCAACTGGCTATCAGGTTACAGTGCTGTTAATCTTCTATTTCAGTGTTACTGTTTAGAGTCTACCATGTAAGATTTACCTCACAGAGGAGAAAAAATTAGGTCTATGTTGCCAAGGTTTTTAAATAATGAGTCTTAGATTGCCATATAAGGACTTAATTTTGTTACTGAAGACTTATGCATGTTACTGAAATAGAGATGTGCCCAGGCTAACCATCATCACTACCTATGACTGGATTTTTCTTCTGTTTACAAGTTTCTCTGTGGAGATGCTGTATGTGTGATATTCCTTAACACACTTATACCAGATGATCAGCTCTGGCTAATCTGTTCTTTAAAGCCTGATTTACCTTCTGACAACTTTGAGACCGAAACAATAAATCTACCTTCAGAACTACCAGCTATCACTAATTTAATTTGCATTTATAGAGAAAGGAATTTCAGGTCTTTCTGCAGTAGTGCACTGATGAAAGAGTCAAGCCCTTAGAGAACATCCATGTGTTATCAGTCTGGATACCAGCCTTTTTCCTAGGACTTGAATTGACAAGTGCAAGAAAAGCACAGAAAAGACTAGAACTCTATTGTCCATCTGCTGAACCTTGCTCAGCATATTGTTAATAAGATTACCTGCTGTTCTGAGATCCCTATTAAAACTGGCAGTGGCGTGACTTTAGCAGCTGATGTTGACCAAACTACCTAATTCCTTTTAGTTTATACCTAGCTTGCTTTCTGTTCAGCTTTGACTCTATTCACCTTTATATCAGCTACACACTTCTCTATCACAGTGCACAGTGATCCATGACTCTCACTGAAACGTGTGTCTATTGAGACAGAAAAAGAAACATCAGCAGAGGCTGTCACAAAGAGGCACAGTCTTAGTCACTGTGACTGCAGAGAAAGACTGGCACACAGCATTTCATCCTGTTGATGGCTTTGTATTTAGCTGATTCCCTCTAGAAAATTTCAAAATAATCTTCCCCCACCAGCAGTGGTCAGTGCTTTAGAAGGTTAATGCTTGTGTGAAAATGTCCTGGTTATTGATCAAGATTTTGGCAAAATATGAAATGTCTATATTTTGAACAGATTGCCATCCTTTGATACATTACATATACTGTATTTATGACACACAGCAAATCATAGGACGTGACCAGGAAACAATGCCACTTCAAACTATCTAATGTTATGCCTCAGGCTGATTAAATAAACAAAAAGAAACATGACAGGCTCATGCATATCTTACTCCTGGCCTTAATTGCAAACAACTGTTTTGTAATGTATGAGGCCTTTGCCATCCAATTCCTTGGCTGATTTTCTACTGATGAAAGACTTTCCACTTCGTTGAACTGTGAAGGCGTCGTTTCTATTCCAAAGCCATGGAGACAGAGAAGAATTAATTTACAATTCCCTAATATATGAAAAAGTGATAGGCCTTTCATAAAAGGTGGGGCTTACAGCAGCATTATTACTAACTTCATCTTCAAAAAAATCTCTCCAACCTCCTCAGTGTAACTCCACTACTAATAAAGCTTTAGAAACAGAAAAAAAAAAAAAAAATTTTTTTTTACTTTGCATGGCTGTGATGTATCACAGTGCCTTGTAAAGAAGCAACCCATACCTATAGGATTGGTGAAGTGAAAACATCATTTGTCTTAAAAAAGGAAAAGTGCCACATTTGGTATGCATTGAAAGGGCTAGCCTGCATCATAGAGATAAAGGAAATAAGTTGTGTTTTTTTTTGTTTTTTTTTTAAGTGAATGGTAAGGTCAGTCTTCTAAGAGGTATCCACATGTAATTATCATTGCCATCAGCAGTAATTGTCAATGCGCATACAATACCATGGGCAGTTACTGCTACACCTTCAGGCTCATTTAAATCAATTTGCTTTGAAGGCCCACAGGATTAACTGGAGGAGAAACTTGCACTCAGTGTTGATTAGGGAAAAATATCTGACTAGGTTTCCATGCTGGAGTCCAAAACTGCCACCTGCATGCATGTGGTCTGCCCTGGTGGCCTGCCAATCTATCTGCTGATACCAAAAGTGGAACAAGTACAGCGACTCTTACAGGTTCTTTTATATTTGAGATCCAATAAAATTTCCTTTTGAAAAGCCACACAACCTTTATTATAAAATGCTGCAAATTGCTGTTAAGTATTTCACAGCTGTCATGTTCACTTCTACTTTGACACCTAAGTATTACAAGAAATCCAGAATATAGCTACTCAGACACCTTATCAAGCCTTGGAATGACCTAAACACTCTAGATTCCTAATTTTACTTGATTTTTTATAGATTGGAATAGCAATGACACAAAATGCTAAGTTACTTGATAAACAAAAGTAGCAATGTTGTGGTTTAGCCACGCCAGTGCTGGCCCCTGCCAGCAAGGAGGCTGGGGGTGCACCAGAAGCTGGGAGGGGACACAGCCAGGTCCACAGCTGACCCAGACTGTCCAAAGGGATATTCCATACCATATGGTGTCATGCTCAGCAATAAAAGCTGGGGTAAAGAAGGAGGAAGGGGGGGACGTTCAGGGTGATGGCATTTGTCTTCCCAAGAAACCATTACGCGCGATGAGTCCTGCTTTCCTGGAAGTGGCTGAACATCTGCCTACCCATGGGAAGTAGCAAATGAATTCCTTGTTTCTCTTTGCTTGCGCACACAGCTTTTGCTTTACCTGGTAAACTGTAAACTGTCTCAATCCACTAGTTCTCACACTTTTACCTTTCTGATTCTCTCCCCATCCCACCTGGGGAAAGTGAGCGAGCGGCTGTGTGGCACTTAGCTGCCTGCTGGGGCTAAACCACAACACACTTGTACCATGGTTAGGATATTCTTTGAACATATAAGACAAGCATTCAAATTACTCCAAGATGTGGAAACTCTGGAATGTAAGGTAGCCATGAATTTGGCCAAGTGTAAAACAGAAGTTCTGGTGTCGCATCATTGCATGCTATGAATGTTTGCTAGGCTTGCTCAGCACCCACTTATCTTGTACCACCTCCTCAGGAAAGCCTCACTGATGGATGCCATGAAGCCTTGGAGCGGTAGGTGTCTATAATGATATTTCTGGTGTGGACTGTATTGGTAGCTGAATCATTAGGAGGTAGTGTCCTTGCATGTGGTAAATTAGGTAACCTAAGCCCATACTTCCGGGTCACAAATTCCACAAGGTGGTTAGAAAGTTTAGACATTGCAAGAATGAGCCATGGCCACCCAAAATGTCTTGGAGTGACAGCCCTGAACAAAGAAATCTCATGTTGTGAAACCAGGCTCTAGATCTGCAAGCCAACTTAGGACCATCAAAGCTCAGGAACACAATAGCAGTCTGTGCAGTGAAACGAACACTATCGCTATTTCCAGGAGAGAGATTAGAGCAGGTACTCTACAACACTGTATCTCTGACTAGTGAACTGCAGGTCTGGCTTTATAGGTGTTCATATGGTATGGGGAAACATAAGTGCTCTGACCAGTTTGGTCAAGTGGTCAAGACACAGAACTGCTCTGTTATCCACTAGGCAATCTTCTTCAAACCTAGTAACAAATTATGAGAAAAGCAGTAGAGCTCATTTGAGTAACACTGGTGATTTCATTTCATCTCCTTTACTGCTCTTTACTAGTTACAATTCAGCAGATCTGATGTCGTTTTAACTTGCACAGCTTTCCATGTAATCAAGTTGAAGGTATAGCAGCACTTTATATTTAATTAATTCCAGTTATTCTGTTGCAGCTTTTTGGAATCACATTCTGAGAATCTAGAAGGAGCTCTTTTTCTCCCACAGAAATAAAAGTCAAATCCAAAACAGAAGCAGAGACCACAGGAATGAAATACAACTGCCTTTAATTTAAGAGTCTCTGTCTGCCACATCTATAGTAAAATTAGTGGGAGATAGCTCTGTGAAACCCAACTTTATAGTCCTGAAGAAGGAAATTTTGGATGTGAAAAAGCGGGGAGCATAAGCTGCTGGAGACATTGTTCAAAATAATGTACCCTCAAAGACAGGCCAGGGCTGTGTAGTAAATATGCTTTGCCCACATTGATTTTTGGTCTTAACTTACTCAGTGTAGAATCATAGAACAGAACATAGAATCATCGAGGTTGGAAAAGGCCTTCAAGATCATCAAGTTCAACTATGAACCTGGCCTTCCGAGTTCCATCACTAAACCATGTCACTTAGTGTCACATCCACATGTCTCCTAAATACCTCCGGGGATGGCAACTCCACCACTTCCCTGGGCAGCCTGTTCCGCTGCCTAACTACCCTCTCCATGAAGAAATTCTTCCTAATGTCTAATCTAAACCTTGCCTGGTTCAACTTGAGACTGATTCCTCGTGTCCTATCACTTGTCACCTGAGAGAAGAGACCAACATCCTCCTCACTGCAACCTCTTTTCAAGTAGCTATACAGTGAAGTCTCCCCCCAGTCTCCTCTTCTCCAGATTAAACAACTCCAATTCCCTCAGCTGCTCCTCATAACACTTATTTTATAGTCCCTTCAGCAGCTTCATTGCTCTTCTCTGCGTGAACTCCAGCACCTCGATGTCCTTCTTGCAGTGAGGGGCCCAAAACTGAACACAGTACTCGAGGTGAGGTCTCACCAGTGCTGCATACAAGGGGACAATCACTTCCCTAGTCCTGCTGACCACACTATTTCTGATGTAGGCCAGGATACCGCTTGCCTTCTTGGCCACCTGGGCACACTGCTGGCTCATGTTGAGTCAGCTGCCAACCAGCACCCCCAGGTCCTTTTCTGCCAGCCAACTTTCCAGCCACTCTTCCTCAAGCCTATACCACTGCATGGGGTTGTTAAGAACCTGGCACTTAGCCTTGTTGAATGTCACGTGATTGGACTTGGGCCATCAATCCAGCCTATCCAGATCCATCTGCAGAGCCTTCCTACTCTCAAGCAGATTGACAGTCCCGCCTAACTTGATATCACCTGCAAACTTACTGAGGGTGCACTTGATCCCCTGAGCCAGATCACTGATAAAAATGTTAGAACCTTCCCTGGCACCAAGGTCAGACAGACCTGTAATTCCCTGGATCCTCCTTCCTGCCCTTCTTGTAGATTGGAGTCACATTTGCTAACTTCCAGTCAACTGGGACCTCCTCAGTTAACCAGGACTGCTGGTACATTATTGAAAGCAGCTTGGCGAGTACTTCCGCCAGCTCCTTCAATACCATTGAACGAATCCCATCCAGCTCCATAGACTTATGAACATTCAAAAGTTGTAAGAGGTCACTTACAATTTCCCATTGGATTATAGCGGTTTCATCTCACTCCTTGTCACCACCTTCCAGCTCGGGGGTCTGGGTACCATGAGAACAATTGGCCTTGCTAACAAAGACTGAGGCAAAAAAGGCACTAAGTACCTCAACCTTATCCTCATCTTTCATCACTGCATTTCCCCTCACATCCAATAAAGGACAGAGAGTCTTCTTAATCCTTCCTTTGCTGTTGATGTATTTATAAAAGCATTTTTTATTTTCTTTTACTACACTAGTCAAATTGAGTTCCAGTTGGGCTTTGGCCCTTTTAAGTATCCCAGCATATTTTCTGCTTGCATCCAGACTGGGACAACTCCATTGGTGTCACACTACCATGCCCTGAGTGCAGTCAGGCAATCAACAGCAAGATCTCTGGGGGACTGACACAGCACCCCTGGGAGCAAGTGTGCATCCACTCCCCTCCTCCTCTGCCTTACCTATCCCACCACCTTCACACTCAGATTCCCATATCATTAGGATCCACATAATCTCGACCAAAGGGAAACACAAAATGAGAAAAACGACTAATCCAATGTCTCCCACACAGGTGGTTGTGGATGGTGCTGACATGTACCAAACGGATGAAAGCAGGGAAGCTCCTGAGCCATGGGCAGCTCATGAGTGGCCTCAGTGCAGCTCCCAGCAGAGGGTTGTGCTCCCCAGCTGGCAGAGGGGCTTGGCTTTGCTGTGGGAATGCAAATCTGCAGTGGTGGGAGGGCAGGGGCAAAGTGGGTTTGTTTGCTCTTGCAGGTGTGCACACTGGCCCATCACTCAGTAAAGAGGTGTGCTCTTGAAATACATACTGAAATGTAGGAGAAAGTAACCAATTAAAAAGGAACTAATTCCATTGCCAGCTCAGTGTTTCAAATGAAAGATGTCTGCACACATTTTGAGTTATGCTAAAGCTGTGACTCCTAACCCACATAAATTTAACTCAGGGACAGTTCATGCACAGCTTTCAGGCAAGGACTATGCTATTTCACCAAAACAGGGAACTCCATTAGGCTGGAGGATGCAAGGGACTCCACAAAAGTTGTGGACAAGAAGTGTCACACACTCAGCTAGCCAACTTGAGTTGTCCAAATGAATCATTGCTAAAACCCTGCAGCTCAATCTTGGAAAGATAAACAGCTTTTGCATCTCATAATAAAAGCCCCCCCCCCAAAGCCTTCGAGAAAATAAGTAATAGAAGGGGGCACCAGTTTCTTTGGAAAGAAAGAATACATAGAAGCAAGCATACATGCATTTTGACAAGAAATAGGAATAAAAATCTGTCACTTCAAGTATGACAAAAATTATATTGAAGAAAGGAAAAGAGAAAAAAACAAATCAGTTGCCATATGTGAGGGCAAAGTGTAACAGAGAGAAATAAGCGAAACAATTCAGTGCCTGTCAAAGTATTTAAGAGGAATCTGAATGGCTTCTACAGGTATACTGGAGAAAGGAAATACTAGAGAAAATAAGTTGATAAATAAACCAGGACACGAGTTCCCTGATGAAGGAAAAATACCAAAGAAAGATTTGGACATGAAATTTAACAAGAAAAGTAAGAGCTAAAATAAACTGAAGACACATATCGTAGTTTGCACTTTCTGATAGTTTTCCTCCAGGTATACACCTCTGTAATGTAGGTCATGCAACCCTATATAATCCTGATGTTAATGCCAGGTTTGTGCTATCTGATGAGACTGGCTGAATTCTGCACACTCAGGTTTGTGTGAATGAGGGCAGAGGCTCAGCTCAAGAGCAAGTGTTAACTATTCTGCTTTCCCAGTTAAGAACACAGGAGCCTAGGAAAGACTTAAGTCATCAAGTCCTATTCCTTCTTATCGTATTACTTCCCTAAGGCAGTCATGTTCAGCTTCACACAAGGTATTTTTTCTCTTTTGCTCTATAAGCCAAACTTTCCAGATATCCACTTGCTCAGCTGAGTGCCCCAGTTCAGCTGTGAGAGCCAGGATTCCTCCTCTGCTCCTGGCAATCTCCCTACCCTTCCTGCCCCTCAGCCTGTCTCTAGAAGATGGACTGAAAAGCATCTTCCACCAACTGGATGCTTAGGTTTGAATTTCCTCAGCTTGTTTCAGTCTCCACCTGCAACTCTCACCATTTGTCAGGGTTTTATAGAACAGGTGAGCATGGCAGTGCTGCACACGGATCTCTTTGGAATAGCAGCTGCTTTTTGTTTCTCTGTTCATAAAGTGCCTGCCAAATTGGGTTCATAATTAGGTGACTTTAAGCTGTTACAAAGGCAGATAGCCCTAATTCTGAAGAAATAATACAATTGTGATTCAAATTAATAAATAATAATAACAACAATAATGCAATTGTACCCAACAGAACCTCTGTAAAGAGCTGTCTGCCCATTACTCAGAAGCAGAGATGTTTGTTTTCTGTTAAAAGGCCAGAGTTATAACTACAATGAAAATCCCTAAGCAATAGGACAAGGTATGGAGCAGCACAGCGTAACCCACAAACTAAAAAATAAAAGCCATTAAGACTTCAAACTATGATCTTATCCTCAAACTCCACTGCAGAAATGCACTTTAATGCTCTAGGATACAGAAAAACTTTTTGTCCCTATTACCCATCACAGCGCTTCAGATCATTCTGGGTGGCATGAACTTGAATGTTTTGAAAGTAAGAATTTCAGTTAGCAACATAAATAGTAGCTATGATGGAGTACTGCTGTGTGTCTGTTTCAAGCCACGAAATTTACATAGAGAATGGAATGGATATCTCCTTAAAAAACTGTCTAAAAATTTTAAGTAAACAAAGTAGCACCACAGCTAAAGATTATGCCTGAGGGCATGTTCCAACTTCATTGGAACATCTTTTTAATATGATATTTTAAATACACTATTATTAAATAAGTAATTATAATTTTAAACACAAAGTTCAATAGCTATTTAATATTTTACCAACACTGATGAGCATAGAAGATTTTCCCCATCCATTTCCAGATAACATAAAAATTGATGAGAGAATAAATAATCAGGAAGTCAGCTACTGCTACAGAATGATTATATTTTATTGTCATTTTGACCAAAAATATATCACTGGTTTATTGAATCTGTCAAAAAAAAAAAAAAAAAA
>VXAL01017267.1:307184-337042 GCA_013399475.1 Chauna torquata
CTGCAGGGGGACAGCCTGCTCCACCATGGGCCTCACCACAGGTAGCAGGGGAACTTCTGCTCCTGCGCCTGGAGCACCTCCTGCCCTCCTTCTTCACTGACCTTGGTGTCTGCAGGGCTGTTCCTCACTCCTCTCACTCCCGGCTGCTGTTGCCCAGCAGTTTTTTCCCTTTCTTAAATATGTTCTCACAGAGGTGCAAACAACATCGCTCATTGGTTCAGGTCCGGCCAGCGGTGGGTCCCTTCTGGAGCCGGCTGGAGCTGGCTCTTATCTGACATGGGGCAGCTTCTGGAATCTTCTCACAGAAGCCACCCCTGTGGCCCCCCTGCTACCAAACCTTTACCTCATAAACCCAATACAACATGCTATCACTGTGGTCCAGTCTCCACCACAGGCAGCTAGGACCAGCGGTCTGGCTTTATGATGCAAGAACTGTAATGCTGCTATCACAGAATCATTTCATGCTTTTACCTGTACAGAATTATCAGGCAGCTTTTCTGTTCTCCTATAATTGTGGAAAGAAATGTCCTAGGCTTACAAAATTTAACCCCAATATAACTGCAGCAAGGGTATGGCTGTCAAGATCTTTCATTAAAACATGATATTTTCAACAGAGCTCATGGTATTTTTCCAGTAACCTGCACAAAAGATATTCAGGACTTTGAGGCTGGAGAAGACTAACTTGCCATTTTTTACAGCCTAATAATCAAATGAAAAGTCTCAGAGAGCTTCATGGGTGAGAAACATGAAGAGTTTTAGGTTATTGATAATAAATACTTCCACAGTTGAATCACACACTTACTTAAAATGATAGCTACAGAGCAAGCTAGACAAGCAATTTATCATTTCTGAGTTGTTCATCAAGGAAATAATTGATGTCAGGAAATGCTGACAAATGTATTTGCAGCAAGATATATCCTTTACAGGCAATATCCTATCATATCTTCACTATGTGAAGTAAAAGACAGAAATCAGAAAAAGACATGTAGGAAAAAGTGAAAAAAAAAAAAAGAATACAGACTACATACCATTAAGTACAGTTTAAGGAAATAATAAATAATTATAAATTTATTCAGTATTCTTTAGACCTCCAGAAAATAAGATAAGACTGGGAAACTAGAGTGCCTCATTTAAACAAGGATATTGATGCAATAACAGGTGCATCAGGAATTCATTAGATGGAAAACAACCTGTTGAGCACTATGGCTATATCTCTATCAGTAACCTAAGCTGGATCAAGTCTTGGTCTAGAGCACTGCCTCACCGTGGTCCATATTGCTAGCAATCCCCATGTCAAGGCAGTGACTTGCAGCGACAAGCAACCTCCAAACATCTTATTTACTGGTGTATATATATAAACTATAATACCAGGGTATGAAGCATATAGAAAAGCTATAATATGCTTAAGTTAAAACGTATGTCACGTACACAACTAAGGACACCCTCTGTTGGCCTTTTATCTCAGGTCTAAACCAAACAGATCATCCTTTGACCTTTGCTAACTGGAACTTTACCAGTTTGCATTCCCTAACTCATGAAGTAGAGATGTCTCAGCCCTCTCCCACATTCCAGTCACAGGAGCGTGTTGGCCATGTCCAAAGGGAACACCTGAAGCCTCTTCATAATTAAGATTAGTTCAACATAAAATAGATGGCAGAGCTAATAGTAAGAGCTACTTCAGAGACAGGAGTACACAAATCTCTTTGTAGGGCCATCCTGTGCTGAAAAACTGAGACAAGCAGAAGACTATCTTTGTTCAATCCCAGATGTGTTCACAGACCTGTGCAGCCACTTTGTTCCAGCTCCTGAGCCTTAGCACTTCACTAAGGTGCAAACCAAACCTAGAAACATGCTGCTGTTTATTACTCTATGCAACACAGCAAACCCAGTCAGCTACAGATCAGTCTGAGGCTATAAAGTCTAAACAAATCTGTCTTCAAGGTTTTCACTTCAGTTAACACTGTTCTGTCCCTCTATTGCTGGCAATATCCACCACATTTGGAGTTTACTGCTGTTTCTTAGCTGTATGGGTGCAACTGGTGGTGTTGACTATCACCATGACTCACTTTCTGAAGGCAAACATCTGCATTCAAAACACTTGCGGGACCTCGACATCAACCACTGCCACCACAGCAGCAAGCAGCTGATGATGAGCTGTTCTGCTCCCACTGAGCTCTGGCTGGCAGGAGGGAGTGAGCTGCAGCCTTGCCCAGAGGGAAAATTCTTGCTGTAGTAGGGGACATCTTGCTCTGTGATGAATTTCATGAACCCAGTAGGACCTGGAACTGCTGTTTCAGCTACACGCGATGCCTGTGGAAGGCTGCCATGGAGCAAGTGATTAGCTTTTGATTTGTGCATAGACAAACGAGCAGTTTGCTTTTCTTTTGCTCCTCATTTTGAGAACACTTGCCTGAGAGGCAAGATTGATGATGCTAGGTAGTCCTGTAAGTCCGGCCTGTTTCAGCCTCGCAACCTTCCTCTGTTTCCTACAATAAAGCCTTCCTCATCATGGTGAAAAAGGACTGCGTTTGACTATATGCTCTGCAAACGAAGAATGGTGGTAAAGCGCATCTGTAGACTAACGATCCCCTTATGACTGCACAGCTCCCTATGTTTGATATGGAAAGCAAATGAAAATGAGTAAAAGAGTAACACAGCATATTCAGGTTGTCATAAGTGAAACTAATCTTGTTGCATTTATTCAGATAGGAATAGGAATCTTAAAGAAATAAAGGTTCCTTTCTTTCCAGCTTTCCTTAAGCTCTTTGATGCCTAACACGTGTCCAAAGCAATATTACAGCAACCATGTGACTGAAAAGGCCATAAAATTGCCATAAAATTATTAAAGTACTTGCTGCTTCTGCAGTATTGCACAGGATGTAGAGGCAAGTCAATGGCATGGTGATTCATGGCTTTCTTGTCCAAACATCTTTTTTTTTTCTTATTTTGAAATATGGGATAGCAAGAATGGGAATCCATAAGGTCTCAATTTTTAGCAAATTAATACCTCTGGTACCTATTCCTTTGCCTTTTCTGCTTATAAAAGGTAAAACTAATACCCAGGCACACCTGTGATGATAATCTGTTTCCAGATGGCCAAGGCAATAAGTTTTTTGTTTGTTTGTTTTCCTACATCTCGGATGTAGAGAATTCAGTAGCAGTTAACACCTAGAATGCAACTATAATATCATTAAAACTAACCTTCAAGTAGAAAAACAAAAAAGTGAGAAACAAAAAGGAAAATGTCTCTCAGTAAGAGAAAGTTGGAAGATTCTACCTTATTCTGAGAACCTCTGAACCTTCAGCTTAAAATGCAGTACTATATTCAAAAATAATTGGGTTAGTACTCTGTGCAGAATTTGTAGCACATTTGTATCTTTTTCTCAAAGGGTGAGAAGAATAATATTCCTTAAAATAAGAAAGATTTAACTGATATCTCTTTCTGTGTCATAATTTTTTTTTTTTTTTTAATTTAAATTCATGGAAACTTTTATTCCCTGGAGGGTAGCTGGGAACTCACAGAAAAGTAATATGTTCGCTTCAAGTTGGGAGAATCTCAGAAAGTCAGTGTATACAAAGAGCACAAGCTGAGAGAACAGAAGCTGATTGCATCATTGTGCTCCCCTGAAGATGACATTGAAATCCTGGTTACAGAACTTTACAGTGTACTAATTGAAGGAGGACAGCTGGAAAAGCAGTGTATCTGCTAGAAAATTAAGCTTGTTACATATGAGTGAGAGATTTGTTCCATCAACTGGCTTATTAGCATCTTTAGAAAATATTCCTTTACTTTGTCATTTTTTTCTTCAGTGTATTTCACTCTCACTTCTTTTCATTAACTGGAGCTCCCCCTCAAGGAATACAACGGGAAACTAGTTTGCAATAAAAGAGAGAGATTTCTCATTTTGACAAAAACAATCTTGATATCCTAACTTACAAAATCTTAGAGATTTTCTTCAGGCCATTCATTCACTTATGGCTGATATTCAGTTTGCTAAGTAATTTCATGTAGAAGTGAGGCTGTTCTTAATTAAAGAAACCTAGACTAGAAAAGCTTAGAACATTGATCTGGGTGACTTTGGGGACTTAAGTATGATTTTACTCAAACTACAATTCTTGTACTATAAAATGGCTGATACCCACACTCCGCTGTACGACAAAAGGCCTATGTTTGGGTTCAGCCCTGTCACTCAGACATCAGCAAAACCTAAATGACACCTGCTAGATGGGTTGCTGCATGGAACGTTGGCAAAGCATCTCTCCAGTACCCTCACTGCTCACTGTCCACAGAGGCAGTACATGCAAAAGAGGTGATGGGGCAGAAAATTCCAACTAGCAAAAAGGGAAAGCCACAGGAAGCTGTCACCACACTATGGCAGGGAGGTCTAGGCCATGGTGTCCAGAAGTATCCACTAGGTTTGGCCAAAACTGTGGAGTGAACTCTTCCGAAAACATGAAGACCCTCATAAATCTTACAGCCTTAAGTTGCAATGCATTTCTTCAGTCTTGACTTCTCTGATATAGACATTTTGCAGTGTAGATAGAAAAAGAAACCCAAATCCTACCAAAACAACGCACAACAGTTCATATCAAGCAAAACACAGCACATAATTATTTTGGGATGGAGACCTGGCTGAATTCTTTACTGCAGCATCAGTATATAGTGTGATGAGAAACAAACAGGAAAGGCACAGGGAAAGAAGAATGAATACCCAGTAACAGCTATTAATGTCCTTAGTACTAAGCAGATCAGCATGAGGGAGAAGAGAAGATCATCAGCATCATTAGGAATGGGATTTTGTTCCCTTCTTGGTGCCTCTTGTCTCTCAAGCGTCCTTGCTTTGACTCATCATAGGTCATACACAGTGACCAGCCACACAAATACCTCACACGGGAGAAGAAGCCCATGCCTCTTAGGATTTGAACAAGATACCCTCTGCATTAGTTTTGGTACAATTAGAGCTTTATCTGCTTGTCTGCATGCAATGATGTGGTGGTTTTACCCAGCCAAACAGCCGACCTCCACCACAGTCCTTTTTGGCACCCAATGTGGGGCCCGAACCCACGACCCTGAGATTAAGAGTCTCATGCTCTACTGACTGAGCTAGCCAGGCTAGCTTAGGAAATATATGACACCTTAGGAAATATAATCTTCCAGGTTCTCCAGGGACCTGGTCCCACTTTTAGCACTCTGTGGTACAGCTCAGCATGGCATGATCAGCTGTTCCAGAATATGCTTAATTTCACTTCTTCCAGAACCTGGACGAAGTCATGAAGCTGAACTTGACACAGTATCTGTCACTTATTTTCCTTTTTAGTGTTGTGAAGTAGACACAGAGCAAAACACCACAGACTATCAGCCCCAGTAGCATCACTCCACCTTTCATCTTGACTCCAGCAAAACCCTTAAACTCTTCAGCTCCCCTTTATTTTTATTGCGCAATAAGTAGACTTCATATTTTGCAGACCCTCACGGTTTTACTGCAGCCAACAGGAGGTGCTGGGCATACAGCCATGCTACTGAGAGAGGTAACTGTCTGCCCCCTGCCATAGCTGCTACGTACTGAACCTCTGCTGCAGGATATTGCCCCTTATATCTTCTCAGCAGCCAGAGTGAATGTTCACTCATTCAGGAGCCAGGTTGCCAGAGATCTAATAATCAATCTTTGCAAATTATATTTATTTATTCAATTGAAAGGGCTGGGAGGACACAGCCAGCACAACCAGAGGGTTTCCCAGGACCTACCTGTAAACATCATGCAGCTGTAGAGCTCTGCTGAGACAGAGAAGTTGCTTTTGCTCCGTTCAAAAAAGCTTGAGTAGCCACTGTTTGAAAGTGAAATAAGCTGCAGTTACATGGGCAGAAGGGATCTAATTGACTTAATTATGTCAAATTTAGTTAATTATTGTTCAGCTGGTGCAGACAAAGCTATTGTTCTATCTTGCTACAATGAACTCTTTAGAATTTAAAATAAACACTTATGTTTCCCAACTCTTCCAAGAATTAACTTAATGCATAATATGACTCTCTACTGAAATCAAGGCCTCAGTCTATTTTCCAGCTGTAATGTTACTCCTTTTCTGGCACTACCACTACTATCACAAATTTCTACTCTTGCAAGAAGAATAACTCTGAGCCCTGTGCACTAGTCAACTGGCTTTGTGGTTTGCAAAGGCTTGCAAAGGCTATAATATCACGTGCTGGTTAGAGAAGATAAGGAAGAATGCAGAAAGTGGGGTTGTTTTTGCTACAAAAAATACCCACTGAAGCAAGCACTTTTCATTTGTCTCTGTAATCTGAAGGAGCCTTCCTGAGCCCCAGCTACATTAAGAAAGAATGTGTGCGTGGGGGGTCCCCACTGTGCGGTTACCCTAATGTTTTCAGGACTCTTCAGACGTCTCCTGCTGAGTTAGATGCATAAAGGAAGAACCAATCGTGCTGAATCAGGAAATGAGACAATGGGGATACTCCATATTATTCCCATTACCTCTATATTATAGTTTGCAAAGGCTACTGCTCTGAATATATATCACTTGTTTAATTCCCACTGCAGTCAATGGGAGTTTGGGGTACAAGTTAAAATAAACTGCATAGGGAATGTGGAAGACCCTGGTGACAGGAAAAAGAACATTTTCTGTATTATTAAAGTTTTTAGAGTCCATATCTCACTCAGTGTTTTGAGTCTCCTCTATAAAATGAGATTATCTAGGCTTCAGAATAAAACTGAGGAACAATTTACAACCTTGTTCTCTAATACGCCTTAAGCTTCTGGTGGCGTACCATTAAAATAAAGAAACATAAAGAATAAGTTCCATTATAGAGCAACAAAGTTCATTTTAACTCCAGAACATATGCTCCAATATCACCTATCTTTCCGTACTGTTAACTAAACTACTGGCATCAACTTGATTTGTTGAATAAATAGATTAATTAATCTAAGTGAGACATGGTACGCATCCCCATTATCCTCCATTCTGTGCACAAAAAAGAGCAATCATGATGTGCACTTGTATTAAATGTTGTCAGTAAAATATGCTTGCTTGATATTGTAGGCATTTGCATTTTATATACTTCAGTTACCATCTGCTAATGGTAATTTAATCATTCAATAAATAACTCTAAAGAGAGCAACATTAATGAAGATTGGAGAATTTTTTAATATAATGAATAATTTTTGGTTTATTTCTGAGAACTGCAACTGCAGCCAGCAATAAAAAGGATAATACATTTAAACTAGAGCACAATAATGAAAGTTGCTGTTATGGTTCTGGCACAGTGGACGACCAAAGGGGATTGTAAATTCCCAGAGTGATGACTTCCTCTACCCTTTACTAAGGAATAATGTGTGAATCATTATGTTATAGACAGATGGGACTGCTCTAGAGAGGCTGTGATTGCATGCTAGCCTAGCAGAAGTTCCAGGAGGCATTCATAGCTCAGAAAACTGCAATATCTACTGCAGGGCAGGAGAAACCTGGGTATGGACAAACTCCTTCAGAGGGTGCAGGCTTCATAACCCAGCTCAAGAAAGAACATCTCTTTGGAAGGGCACTTTGGGGCCTGCTGAATAGTTGTCAGCTTGACTCATACACAGGTTTAAATACAAGCATTTGCTTACAGGGTTTTCTTAATAAACGTATGCTGAGATATACTTATAGATATTTCTTTGCTACCTAAGATTTTTATCCTATTTTTAGCTCATTTCATTAAAGTGTGAAAAACTTTTTGCATGGTTTTAAATGTACATTGAATTTGATCTTGTTTTCTGGCTTGGAATAGAGGTAGACCCCAAACTGATTCTTTACCAAAACTCCAAACTATTCTCTTAGTAAGACGGAAACCTAAAATACAGAGCTCTGATGTCTGCCAGTAAGTTCCAGTCCACTAGAGTCCATACCTTCTTACTCACATCTGCACTGAATATCACCTGCATTGTTACATGTGACAGGTTCATATTGCAGCTCTTTGTTTCATAGGTCCTCCTTCATTTCTGTATTGAAACAGCATATGCACAGCTTTCTGGCAGCTCCATATCTGAGTACACCAATACCCAGCAGAGGTCAATAGTGCAGTACCCCGCATAATTTGGTGTAAAGTCAGATGAGTCCAAAATCATCCTCAAGTTCACAACCAATACTATAATATTTGCAAGGCACTAGCAGAGGGCAGTAACTAGTAGTTGCTCAATGCATGGAGAGACTGGTTTAAAAAAATGAAGCTTGAATATCACGAGACTACAGACAGCACAGATGAATCCATCAGCTCTCCTTTTTCTATGAGGAACTTCACTGAGTATTCCATGTAGTCAGATTTGACAGGCTTTTTAAGACACTTTGAGAAAACAAGAAGACACTTAGAAAACAGAGAGCTCAAAAGAGTTGAAACAGTTCATATGAGCTGCAGGACTATACAGTGGAGAATCCAAGAAAAGTACCAGAGATGCAGCAGTGGTAGTGTTGCTGCCAAGAAATTAGTTAAATAAGAAGAATTAATGATAAAAAGATATGTCCTATGGGATCAGACCAATTATTCATTTGCCAAGTATTTTCTCTTTGGTTATGTCAATAGGAGGTGCTACTTAGGGAGACAGCATGAGCATTTTTTTATCCACTACTCCCTTTGTCCATCCTCAGCATCCATGTTAGAGGGCACATGCCTGTCTGTTTCCTTACTATCCATCTATGGACAAGTTGTCAATGAATTTATCCAATTCTCTTTTGAGTCTGCTGATATGGTCTGCATCCGTCAAGCCCCTTTAGCAACAAATTCCAGAAGGATGTGTAATCACAGTTTAATTCAGGTTGGTAGGGATCTGTGGAGGTCACCTAGCCCAATGGCCAGCTCGTTGTAGGGTTAACTTCAATGTTAGATCGGGTTGCTTAGGCCCTTGTCTATGAGCTTTGGAGATCTCCAAGGTTGTAGATTATGCAGCCTCTCTGGCCAACATGTTCATGGATTTAACCATGTTCACTGTGAACAATATTTTCCTAACTGGAATTTCTCTTGCTTCTCTTTCCGCACTGCCGTTTGTCAGCCTTACTCTATTATTTTTTTTCTATCCGCTGTGTAAAAACTATTTCTTTTATTTGTTTCAAAACAATCTCCTCCTAGCTTCAGAGATTGCCCCCTAGTTATAGTATTGTCTTGTGGTGAGAGCTGCCATCAGTCTTTTTTTTAACATTGTGAGTGAATTTTCCACAAAAGTGAGAGGATTTTGCTCTCTTGTGAATATTAAATGCAGTGAAGTGGTCTTTGCTACCGTTGAGGTGGAAATGTTACTGTACCAGAGCCCTTGTATTATCTATAATCCAAGATCAACTATGACAGTACAATTAAATATGTAATCAGTGATTTATTCTCAATTGAATGTGACTGATTACTGCTAAATAATTTATTCAAAACCAAGTTTACAGATTGATCAATGTCTGCAGGTACAGGAATATGTAACATTAGCAAAGACTTTGTATAAATGTCCTTCTTTTGTGTAATTCCTCCTGAACAACCTACGGTTGTAGTAAATACATAGTACTTAAAAAAGCCTTTGGCGCTGCTCAGTATGTGATTCAGTACTGCTGGTCCATTTTCCCAGACCAAGGTGGCTATGCCCATGACAGGTGAGCTCAGCATCCTATGTATTCCAGCTCCATCTGCTTTATCTTGCCTGTAATGTTCTCATGCAGATAAATTTTTACGGGGAAGAAATTTCCCGTTACCTTTTCTCACTCACTCTATAACTTTTTGCCTTTTAGTCAAAGACCTGCTAAGCAATTGCTTGTCAATGAAATGATTTTTTTCCCATTGATCGATGTCATCCTATTATGAAACCAGAAAATGATCCCTCATTCATTCTGGAATCTTCAGAGAAAAATATTTTCCTGCATCAACTACTGCACTAAATAATTTATGGCTTATGATCTTCCATCACCTCCAGATCAAGGCACCATTTCTTCAGTATAATTTCAAAATAACACAGAAAAAAATATTTTATTATTTTCTTGAGTAAATGATGACCTCTCAGGCAGGTGTTTCTGAGGCACAGCAGAGAAGAGATGAAATACAGGCAATAAATACAGACAATTGTAGGAGGTTTAGAACACAACAGTAATGCAAAATGCTGGCAGAGAGAAACTTGCCATTCTTTTTAGTAACAAAGATCATTTTTTCATTGTCTTTGCAGTCTGAGTGAGACACTGTACTCCTGTCAGTCTACTTACAGAGACAGAAACTCTTGGCAGTGTCAGAAAGGGGAAAGAAAAAAATAAATAAATAAAGAGCAATGTGTTGCAGGAAGTTGTCTCAGATTCTGGCACACATGTCAGACCTGAGATGGATGAGGATGGAAAGAGAGGAGAACAAGGCAGTAACGGCCAAGAACTTTTGTCTGAGTGTGTGTAGCACAAGACAGGTGTCTGGAGGCCTCGGGCTAGTCAGGATCACTGTGTTCATGGTGGGTGAAGGGGGGGAGCTGAGGTGGAGCAACTACAGCAGTTGTAGCTCTCCAGTGGCTGTCGGTCTATTGAGGACCAGCACAGCTCCTCCCTGCAGTCTGTGCTGGCAGCAAAGCCTGAGTCCATCCTGGTCTGGGCTGAGCAGACGCATGATGGCCATGGTGACACCGTGACTTCTGAGGGCTCATTGCCATGGTGTTCCTGCTTCCACCCCTGCAATCCCAACTGTAGCTGTAGCGCTGGCACCTCATGCCGTCCTAGAACAGCAGCCTGGCTTTTCTTCAGCTTCAGGTGATGCCCAGCACCTGACGCTTAAAGCCTCCTGATCTAGTGTTGGCTACTGGCCAGTTCAGAGGGTCCCACTGGACCTGTGGACCTACAGCCTAGTGCTGCAGCCCTTCCCTGTGCATGGCTCAGCTCACAGTCTGTCTGTGGTACAGGAAGATCAGTCAAACCCGCACACATGGGGATGGCACACACATCTCCATTCAGTGTGTTTTGTCTCCTGTGCTAGCATCCAAATAAACCAAGAGGCCTGCACTTAGGATATCCCTCATTTCCTTCTTCTCCTGAACTCAGGCCAGAGGCCTTTTGAGGACAAAAAGAGCTCCACTGGACAACACCTCCCTCTTATCATTTGTTAGCCCATTTCCCACTCCATCCTTTAGCTCCCACAGCACTGCTTTGACAGAGAATGGCCTCTGCAGTTTTCACTACTTCTTAACAAAAGTGATTTAAAGTTTTTCCCAGTAGCCTGAGGGGAAAATGGCTGTTGCCCTCAAGAGGTTAATATAGCCTGAACCCAGCTGAAGGGTGAAGCCAGCTATTCAAACATAAGTGAAAAGGAACTGAGCCCCCCGCTATTTCTTACAATCCATTTTAGTGAATTTAGTTCCCATTGGAGGCATGAAAACAGGTGACAGCAGCTATAGCCTGCTTTGTTCTGATTATTTCTGGCTTGCTCTAAAAGTAATTTACTGTAGAATAACCCATGTTAGAGGCTGTGGCTCTGCAATTTTACACAATGCATGATAACGTAAGCATCCTTCCCACATTGTCCTAACAAAGAGGAGTCATCTCCCATGTTGAGAGAGTGGTTTGCTCTTCATGGCCCTCCAGCACCTGGTCTGTCTGCTAGAGCAGCCAATGAGGTTGCCACTGGTAACAGTGTTTTATTTTGGATACAGAATGCTATTTTTTCTAAGTCTAAAGCCTGACAACTCTATTAATTGTGCCTGTTGCAGCAAGAAGTTGCAAAGAGATGAAGTTGTAACATTTTACACTCAAATATTCAGTAAAAATTTATTCAGTAAAAAAAAAAAATCTTGAAATTTCGGTTTTACGCTTACCACTAAAAATGTGCTTAGTTCTTTCAAATCTAATAGACTGAAAAATTGAAAGACTGAGAAAATGCAATTTGGAGCTACACAGGCAGCTTCAAGGTAGAAGGAAAGTATTGGACAGTTTATTACTTTGCTATTATTTTACTAAAATCAAAGGGGCTGTGCCAGTTAAAGATGAGTTAAGAATTTGTCTCTTCACAGTATTAGAATGCCAAGCCATAAACCAAGCAGGAAAATATTGGTGCTGCTTGAGCTAACCAAATGGCCATATGAAGGCTGAGGTCACTAGAAACAGTACAACAGGCTTGCTTAGCCCTATATAGATGCACTGAGCCATCTCAAGCAGAATCCCAATGGTGCTGGAAGGCAAATTATGCATAAGCTGTCCAAACCACGTACCAGGCAGAGAGAAGTATGTATTATATTACACCTACCTCAGGAGTTCATTTGGATGGGGAACAACCCTTGGAGAGTCAAGACCAAACAGCAAGCAAAAATAAATGCATAACCTGAACAACCTAAGGAACTATGTATTTTAAATTCTGAGGATAAGGTGCATACTGTCAGGCATATCACTTCACTCTTTGAATTAAACTCTGAGACATTTAACATTGGCAGATGCATTCCTAACAATCCCTAGGGAGGCAGTGAACATTTATTCCTTATGCCCTCTTCATTGCGAACTGTTCAAACAATTGTAGCAGGCCTCCACTGCAGAGCCAGCTGAACCAAAAGATCATAAAAAGCAATTTTTCTAAACAGCCATTCAGAGACCCAGGAGTTCTCCTGCTGGCAAAAATAACTGTGTGTGGCATTTGGACTCTGCCAAGCTTGTGCCCCGTGAAAGATGACAGGTGACAAACTCAGAGCTTGTGAACAATGAGGAGACAAAGGCAAGAAAATAGTACTTACTGCCCTCCCCAAAAGCCAGGGAGGAATTGTTGGCTTTATGATTTTTTGCTGTCTGCACTTTATGCTGAGTTTTCTGTTACTTAGTAATATAAATGCAGGATTATCCTATATGTGGAAAAATGTTAGGCTAGCATTGCTGGCTCAGCCAGTATAAATCAAATACTTGTTTTATCTTCAGAGAATAAAGGAAAGTGTATAGTAAGAAAGAAAAATCTGCTGGGTTTCCTAGTGCTACAAAAAATATAAAAGTAACTCATTAGCTCAGTCTGACCACTTTACATGCATCTTGTACAAAACGAAAGAATTCAAATATGACCAAATTAGGTTTATCACAAACCAATAACTTATTTCCACTATGGAATTGGCCGGTTATGCATGTTCAGTAATTCATCCCGTTGGTTCAAGGTTTGCCTGTGACAAAACTCAGTTCTCATGACAGCCAATGACATTTCATGTGAGAATAATGCAAACCATTGTACTTATATTTTCCCGACTTTATTGAATGACCAGCCATGTACTCTAGAATATACATGCATGAAGGAACAGCAAACTAGTGACTGAGGTGTGCGTTTTTCTTTGTTTATTTGATTGGGAGGTTGTGCTTGAAGAAATTTACAGCAAAGCCACAGGTAAGAAGAGACGACACGTCTCACGGGAAGCACACAGGTAAACAGAAATGCTGTCCCAGCTTACTTTATAGAAAGTCTATTAAAATCTAATTTTATATTTTTTAATTTTCCTAAATACTATTGGATAGGATGGCCTTTGAACATCGTCATCTCTGAAGGGTATTAATTTGGCCTGCCTCCCAGGAGAACAGATGTGGAGCTGTCTGCATGTACTGGTTGTCCCAGTGAATAGCTGGATAATGGGAGACCATTGAACCCATTTCACAGCTGCTTTACAACAGCACTGAAGCTGAAAGATATTACACAGGCAGAGAACAGCAATGATGCAGGTTGCATACAAAGTGGTAATCTCAGGATTAGATCCAAATTCTCAGGATTAAGGATCCATTCCAACCATACCTAAAACCCAGCCTGGGGGTGTCGAAATACCTCAGCCCACTTTCTCCCTGCCCTATAATTTTCATGGGGAAGAAATACAGATACCCAGATCTCCAGTATCCAGGATCACACTGCCGACTGCAACAAGGGGAGATGTGCCAGCAGTCTGTGCCGTGCACCCACTGCTCAGGTGAAACACAGTCACACTGACCACTCAGCTTCTGGTGTCCCTTTACCAAAAGCCTGAGCTGTCTCTATTTCTCATTGATATAACTCTGCTGAGGCATGCCTTTTGTGAAAAATTGTGTAGGGGAATAAAGAATCCAGTCTTGATATTAAGTCAGTGAGATTGCTGCAGACATAGTTTGGTGTAAATGGGAGCAGAAATTGGGGTTTAATAATGTGACAACGTTTTGAAGGTATCATTTTCCCCAAGATTCCTTTAGAAGTGTCACTCCATGTGTTATTTATTCACCACACATTATACAGCAGTTTCCTGACTGGACTGTGACATTTTCCAACATTCTTTCAGCATTATTGTCAAAATTGTCTAAACTAAAAGCTAAAACTTTAAAATGATAGATTCTGCCACTTTGTTTTAGTCCTGTCTTTGCCTCTGGAATCTTTCCAAAATCTATAACAGACTGAAATCACTACAAATTGCCTTCTCTGAATTCCAAAAGAAAGGGAGAAGAAAATATAGGAAGCTTTTGGAAGAAAGCTTAGCAAGTCAGTTAAAAAGATGTACAGTTTAAAGAAGTGGTTGCATGGTCTGGGGAAAAAAAAATCATTAGAGGAGTCTTATGGAACACACTGGCTTTATAGCTGGAATTGACGTTAAGGACAACAAAGAGAATAAAAAATAATTAAATAATGTTTGTTCTTCCTAATGAAAAGGAAAGAAAGTGAGCTTCAGCATTTTCTGTTTTGAATGCCTTTCAAAACAACAACAACAACAATAACAACAACAACAAACATTTTGTTCCCTGCGGCATGAAAAGTTTTGTTACATTGTGTTGTCTAGTCATTAAAAGATGTCCCTTGTAATGCATGAGACACCAAAATAATACACTCATGGTGTGACTTCTCTGAAACAAAACCAGCAAGGAGAGACTTTATGCCTGAGGGACCTATCTTTAGGCTTGGTTCTGTCCAGATTAAACACTAATACGAAACACTGTGTACTAACACAGGAAGTCCAAAATGCAATCAGTTCTTTACTTGCATCTCTGCTAGTAAGTTAAACAAGCCTAGGACAGCTCTGTAGCATTAAAGTCAACTGTAACAGTACAGCTCACTTTCATAACATAAAATTACCTCACCCTTCAAAACAGCATGGCTTCATCCAAACTGCGTACTGGAAATGGTCCATAACCATACTAACTTCTGCCCCATTCCCAAGGGCTGTGTTTGGAAGATTGATGATCAGTCTGGGTCAAAACCAGCAACGACTGGCAGTTGTACAGCACAGACACTTCAGCTGCAGTGTCTGGGAACACACTGCGGAAGTGTTTGGCTTACTGCTGTAGACAGAGACTTCGCAAACATTGAGACATTGATCCTACACAACTGTTGTGGTTTAGCCCTGGCAGGCAGCTCAGCCCCACACAGCCGCTCGCTCACTCTCCCCAGGTGGGATGGGGAGAGAATCAGAAAGGTAAAAGTGTGAGAACTCACGGGTTGAGATAAAAAGAGTTTACTAGGTAAAGCAAAAGCTGCATGTGCACAAGCACAGCAAAACAAGGAATTCATTTGCTACTTCCCATGGGCAGGCGGAAGACAAATGCCATCATCCTAAACATCCCCCCTTCCTCCTTCTTTACCCCAGCTTTTATTGCCAAGCGTGACGCCACATGGTATGGGACATCGCTTTGGTCAGTCTGGGTCAGCTGTCCTGGCTTTGTCCCCTCCCAGCTTCTGGTGCACCCCCAGCGTTCTTTCCAGTGGGGCAGCATGAGAAGCAGAAAAGTCCCTGGCTTTGTGTAAGCACTGCTCTGCAATAACTAAAACATCAGTGTTACCAACATGATTTTTCTCCTAAATCCAAAACACAGCACCATACCAGCTACTGGGAAGAAAATTAACTCTATCCCAGCTGAAACAAGGACAACAACAAACACAAAAGACTTTCCATGCAGTTTTGGTGATCCAGCACAGAAGCTCAAAAAAGGTTCTGAAAATAAGAACCTTGAGTAAGACTTCTTTCACCATGTGTCAGGGAAATAAAGTAGCTGGGACTGGGATTAACATTAGCTTGCATGGTGAACAGGCATTGTCTGCAAGAAATCAGCTTGTTGGGAAGCCACCTAAAGCCAGCTAATAAGAAATGCTAAGGAGAGAGCTTTAGCTGAAATCTGACCTTTTGGTCAGAAGGGTGTCCAAGAAAGTGTCTCTGTCTGCCCGGAACCCACAGCCACAGCCCCCTCTTGAAAGCTGGTGCTGGCCATAGTTTCTCCAAAATTTTTCCTTCAAGGCATGTCTGCAGCTGCCTTTCTCTATCTGTGTGATAGCTTAGTATGTAGAACAATTATGGGGAAGCAAATTTTTGATAGTAATGGAAATTTAGCAGCTCTTGTCCCTGGTTGTTTATCCTTCAATGCTTCCTGTCAGAGCTAAGCTTTGTGATTTTTTCCAGGTCCTAGAAGAATAGAAATTGAAAACAGATTCTGCAGCAGTCAGTCATGGTTGGTGCTGAGATGTATCATGAGGTGCTAATCTCCTCACTGGGAAGTTGTAATTCATTGCACGTGGACAGCAAGAGAAAGCTCTAACACCACCAAAAACCACTGGAGAGAGTGTCTGGCTCAAATGCTGAGACATAAATACTTTCCCATGCAAGACACTTAACACAGTTGTATGACCAGTCCTGACACTGTGATACTAGAGACACCAATAAGGGAAGGAAGTAAAGTCCTATTCCTCACGATCCTGATGGTCTTCCCACCTACAGTGACCTTCTTAGTAGTTAGCACACAACAGCTGCCTGCTCCTAGGTGTCATGGCCTGTTCTCCTCTCCCCTCATCGTCCTTCCTCCTCTGTCCCCTGTTCCATTAGCCTCTTCTCGCACTACCTAGAATATCCCAAGTTGGAAGGGACCCACAAGGATCGAGTACCTGACCCTGCTCCTCTCACCATTCTCACGCATGTGGCGTGACCCCCACCTTCTGTGTCAATGCTGGTGCACACAGGATTCTCCTATGAGTGGACTCGATTCACAAATCCAATACAAAATCACCCCCTGCCTTTGCAAGCTTGCTTTTCTGCTAAGCAATTTGAATCAGCTTACGGAGGAGTCCAGCGACAGCTCAAGATAATCAGCACGTCTTGGGGCTGTGAGGAGGTGGTGGCAGCCGTGGGGCTTGGTAGCAGTGATGTGTTACACCAGTTCAAGCTGACTGTGAAACTGCACCTTTAGGAAGCAGAGGCTTCCTACCTCTTCCTCAGACACCCTCTCCCACATCTGCCCAGCTACCAGAAGCCTGCCTAAATTACGGACACAGGAAGGGTCTGGAGGAGAGAAAAGCAACATTGTTCAAGTCGTTTGTTGCAGCTCTGCAGAAACCAGCTCAGGATTTCCTGAACCTGACAAAGCGAGTGTAAGGAGGAGCCCTATGCTCTGACTGTTCTTGGCTCTGTAGTCCAGTCTCCTTTTTTTAGATTTAATTGCTTGTTATTTTGGTGTGCATACCTCGCTTTAACCGAATTAACCAGGGAGCTATTGCTCAATGAAATAAATGATCCTTTCCCCAGGCACTCCTTTTTCATGTGCCTATCCTCCTGACTCCTAACAGAGCTTCTGGGGGACTTTTGTAATAGATTCCCTGATATTTGGCACTTAAATGTCTGTGAACACTGTGTTGGTTTTGCATTGGCTGCAACACAGAATTTATTCCATTGGTATTTACTGTAGTATCAGTGCTGCAAAGGGGAAAAAAAGAGAACTTGTGCAGCCATTGAAAATCATTGCCTTGAGAAATCAACATCAGCAACAGAATTTAAACGCTATATTAAATTAAGATTCACAGATCTGAAGATCTGACTGTGTATGTTCAAAGCATGTGATGATGAGAAAACCATGCTACTAACAGAAATATAGAAATATTTCAATGCCAGGAAAAGTAATTTAACACGCTACACAAATATATATATATATAAAAAACAGCTGAATTACTTCCAGAAAATAAATAACAAAGCACACATAACATTTTCTGTTATGAATGACTTATACTATTCAGTAATTGCTAACAATATTATGAACAAATGTTGTTTCATACTTAGTCATTTACTGTTTGTTTCCTTTGCTATTCTCTTTCTGAAAATGTAATGCATTTTGTCCCTTACATTTCTCATGGAGAATATCTATCTATTTCCTTAGATTTTTAGGTCTCTCAGCCACACTGTCGTTAGCACATTTCTAGGCATTTACTCAAAATATATTAAAATAAGTCTCTCCTGCATCACATGCATACATTTTAATAGTTGATACATAGAATCATAGAATAACAGAATGTCCTGAGTTGGAAGGGACCCACAAGGATCATCGAGTCCAACTCCCGGCTCTAATCCAAAAATCAGACCATGTGTCTGAGAGTGTTCTCCAAACACTTCTTGAACTGCAGTAGGCTCGGTGCTGAGACCACTGCCCTGGGGAGCCTGTTCCAGTGCCCGACCACCTGCTCAGTGAAGAACCCTTTCCTAACACCCAGCTGAACCTCCTGTCACAGACCCATGCCGTTCCCTCGGGTCCTGTTGCTGCCACCAGAGAGCAGAGATCAGCGCCTGCCCCTCCGCTCCCCTCGTGAGGAAGCTGCAGGCCGCCATCAGGCCTCCCCTCAGTCTCCTCCTCTCTGGGCTGAACAATCCAAGTGGCTTCAGCTGCTCCTCATACATCTTCCTCTCCAGACCCTTCACCACCTTTGTTGCCCTAAACATGCACAGTTTGGATTTAGCTAGGAAGCTGTAAGATATATTGGCATCTTTTAAATGCTATTTCTTTGTTCTCCAGATCCTAAAGGTTTGAGAACTGAGGGGAAGTATCTGTGTTTTTGCTGTTTCCCTCAGAATGAAATCTCCAGCTACTGTGGTCGGGGAGATGCGCTCAAAGACAAGAGGATGTAACAGATGTAGTAGGATCTGCTTGCACTTTTAGAACCTAAACTAAAATTGTTCTGAGGAACAATTTCCCGCATCTTTCTCTGTGAGAACCAACTTAGCTACCCATTGATAATACTTTAAATGTCAACACTCTTCTATCGCTGCTTATCAAACACAGAAAAGGAATGACTGCAATACACCATCCAACTTCCCCAAGCCCTAGCCACAAAAGAGCCTTAAAATACTTACCAGTGATATTACACCTTTGCAAGCTGAATTTGAGCCAAGGACACATGAAGCTCAGATAGCAGAACTGAGCTCAGGAACCCCAACATTAATCTGGGGGCTGGAGGGCATAGTCTCAAGACCATGCATGCATCGTTCACCTGCCTGGTCACCTGATCACCCGACACAGCGGTGTCAGGGGAAACGTTTTGGGGGGGGTTGTTTTTTTCCTGATCTGGCTGCTGAATAAGAAACTGTTCATGAAAGGTTTTTTATGTCATAAATAACAAATTCTATCAATTATTAACACAGCTACTTCTCATGTAAGGACAAATTCTTCAATCTTCTCTCCAGCAGAGCTGTGGAGGCAAATATTTAGCAACTATTGCTAAGGGTGGAAAAAAAATCCTAAGGGTTTTTGTGTTTATTTTGTTGGTTTGTTCTTGTGGTTGGTTTTTATTTTTTTATTTGTTTGTTTTAATTTGGGATATTGTCTACTTCCTCTCCTTTTTTCTTCCTTCTTTCTCTCTTTCTCAGAAGAACTAGGAATCAAAAACAATTTCCCACCTCAGGATTAGCATGAGACACAAACTAGTCCTTCATTTCTACCCTACACATCTGTTAACAGCAAGACTACTGCCAGAAGTGTACTTTAGAGACTCTTTTACAATAGCTTGTTTCAGAGCTTTTCCTTCCTACTCCAAGGACATTATGTAAATCAAGAAGATGTATTAGATTGCAGTCGTGGAGAATTGTGGTGGTTAACCTAATGATGAATATAGCTCTTTAAAAGCTCCTTTACTATGGCTTCAGGACTAATTATGTAACTTTTGGAAAACTATTTCAGAACATCACAGAGTGGTTCCACTTTATTATCTGCAAGGAAAACTTGATGGTCACTTAATCCTCACAGTGCTTCCAGAAATCCCTAGATATTTTCTGAAAGTGTAGTCTCCCTCTCCGGAAAGGGCTCAAATCCACCACAGAACATCTCACAAGGTACTGTAATGCAGTCACTACATCCTCACACGTGGTTCCACTACAAACATGAGGCATTGTTCTTAAAAAAAAAACAGTTCACTTTGTATTGAGACACGTGCTGGGAGTCTTCAGCCTGCTGCTCAGACTAAGATGCTCTAACACGAGCCTCTTTCTAGAGGAAATTTGTGTAAGACCCTAGCTTTGCCAAGATAGACAAGTTGGTTCATTCTGAGTTCACTGATGTGCAGATGTCCCATATCTACACTAATGTGGAGGCAGTGCTCATGGAAGGAGAAAAAGGCTGTAATGAGACTAAGGACGAAAACAACTGTTCAGGGAAGGGGGCTTTCCTACTTCAGATTAAGTGCCTTCGGAGATCCACAGCAGGAGGCAGTTTGTGCACCTCTGAGTGAGTGTGGGAGCAGTGAAAGACAAGGAAAAATGTTAGTGACAAAGTCTGGGCTGGGTGGCAGAGAAAATAATTTAGCATATCCCTAGCCATGGTCTTGACCACAGAAACCCTAAGAATGACAACAGGGACCAAGCAGTGAGATGCTTTTCCTCAAAGAATCTGATCCTCCAAGCTCTTCTTTGTGCGAGTTTGCAGGCAACAGTGTGCCTCCTGCCATCAGCTGTCTTCCACCATCTCACATCCACTTGCCAGCCTGGCTCCTTCATTTAGCAGTGAGTCAAGGCCATCTGGAAATTAACTCTTGTTGGCCATCACACAACATGTACTTACAGAACGTCAAAGATGGTGAACCAGGTTTTGACAGCAAAGACTTGATTATACTCTTGCTATGTCTGAGGGGTTAACCTGAGATTATGACTGGTACCCGGCAGGGTGACATGGTCCCTGAAGTGAGTTTAAGTAGTTCAAATGTGAGCACGCTGCTCTCTTCTTTTAGGTTTTCGAAGCCTCTTGCTCCTTTCTGATCTTTCCCAACATCATGTGCTACCACATATATTGTATCAGTGTGCTTGCTACTGAACATAGATGCACTGAGACTGGAGTAGGTGCTGAGAATGTGCATGAGGGAGTGGCACTGAATAGAGAGGTCACAGTGCATACAAGGTACAAGAACAGCGGAGGAAAGTCTTGCCAGACACATCAATAGAGTTCTGATCTCAGGATACCTATGAATAGTTACCTAGTCATAAATGAATTGCTTTGTATCCTCCCTTGCAGCTAGAGCATGGACATGAAGAAGGTTTTATGGCCTGTAGCCCTCTAATGTGGACACACTCTAGAAGCAATCTAGCAAAGCAGTCCAAATGTGTCAGCATTTTATCTGCTTATGATGCTATGTTAGTGAACACAAAGTAAACATAATTTGTAGAGACCATTTCACAACCACAACTTTATAGTCATCAGAGCAGTAAGGCAAGGATTTGAAAAATGAACGATGTAGTTCACACGACTCCGTGGGCAAATGCTAACACAAAATAAAACTTTCCAGATTTCCCTAAATAGAAAGAAGAAGGTTACTGGCGTGGATAATGTTTAGGAAACCTATTGGGCTTTCATCCTATCTTCCAACTCTAAGAAACTGTAATAGTCTCTACAAGTGGCTTCCTTTTCTCTGCTTTTTCAGCTGCAAACTCAGCTGGGAACATCAGGTTTGGAGGATAACCTATTGAACTTGGTTAGTAGCATCCAACTGATGACTGCATTTTCTTTTTTTTCAGAAAATGACTCAGGTAGTTCTCTGTACTGCTCCAAGAGTCATCAGGAAAAGAAGTACAGCAAGATCTTCCTGTACTTCAGAATGCACAATGAACCCTGAAACAGACATAGCCATAGCTAAAACCAGCGCAATAATTAAAAACAAACAAACAGCAACAAAAACTCTTTCCACTGATAAAATTTCTGTTGTTTATATCCACTTGATGGGGAATATATCCCTCTGATAAAGTCACTTCAAAACTTAGAGTAACAGCTTCAAATGAGACTGAGCTTGTCTTCAGATGCAGAGGAAGTCAGTATTTTTCTTCTCAAGAAGCACTAAGAAACATGACTTGATTTGTTTTTTTTCTCTTGAAAAATGTCAGGTTTTGGTCTAAGCCTAATTATCTGTCTTTGGAAACTACCTGAACATTAGACAATGCAGAGAATCTGCCTGTTGTCCAAAATGCAGCAATTGCATTGGATGGATTCTCCTAAATGATAAATTCACTTCCTGCTCTTTTTTTAAGTCACAAGTTTGAAAACATTTGTTTCCACAGCTCTTGCAAAACAAATCTGTAGGTACTTCTTTCCCACCCCTGGAATAGATGGTAGGCTGATGCAGCTTCATACGTTTATCCTATGGCTCAAAAATATGGCTCACAACATTGTGAAGGCTACACGTTGACACCTCAGGGTGTTTAATTTCTACCACCTGAAAATCTGAATCAGGGGACACTATATGAACAGTATTAAATTATGGTTTAATTCAGTACTCCATAAAAAGCAAAGCAGAGGAGAATTAGGCCATCAAGTTATGTATGATAGCGTAACCTCAAGATTTCATACTGTCCATGACAGAGTATTAAACGTCTGAGCTGAAAAAGATATGAGATTTAGTTCTGTTATTTGCTTTTCATGTCAGAACTAGAGCCTTTGCTATCTGCTGTATTTTCCTTTCAAAACCTATGCCTCCTGTGAGACTGAAGATATATTTAGAATTGTTAAAATTTTTGACATAAATACAGTAGTGGAAATAAGTACTCAGTTCTCTCAAAATAGGTTTGGCTATTGAAGTTAACTGATATGAAAGTAAGTAGTCTGGGAATCACTTGGAATGTTACTTGTCCAGATCCTCCACTGGTATAATTACCTTAGGTGCTAAAGCAACTGCTTGCAGACATTTAGGCTTAAGTAAATCACGTTTGAAGAACAGGAGGAAAAACATACTTGATACAAGCTCACTAAAGCTTAGATTTAAGAATTCATCTTCAGTCCCCAAACCAGTTTTTTCCCTCCACATCTTTCATCAGAGCAATGAACCTTTCTGACTTGCTTCTTTCTCATCTCATTTCTTCAGGCAGGAAGTATCATGGAAAACCTAAAATACAACAGTGATGGACTACCAGGAGACTTTGGAATTAATAATGCTGTGAAAAGAGTGAGAGACTCCATTTGGGGTTGGAAATATGAAAGAAGCAGGCTACATTTTGAGTCAGGGTGTATGTAAGACACAACTAATCACTGCCTTTTTCTTGCTTATGATCTTGCTAAAGCAGACTGCTTCCTTGTCATTCCTTCTGGTCATTTTAGAGGGCAACACTGCTATTATGCTGTCTTATGCCATTACATTTCAAAATTCTCTTTTTCTTAGCTTTCAGGCTAATGGACACTATGTATTACTGTAATACCATATGAGTACTCAGCAGATCTGACTCAATTTACCTTAGTGCTCTGCCCTTCAGAGAAGGGTCCTCAGACTGGTGAAGCACTGTGGCACTTCCCACACCCCTGCCTGTCTGATTTTGATCAAAATAGCATTCCGACGATGTGTCAAGGTACCCATTAACCTGCATAGAAACCAAGGAAGGGACTGAGGAGATTAGGATGGTGCATGAATGAGATTCTCTTCTTGGTTCAGTCTGCCTGCTGCTGCTGGGGTGCACAGCCAAATCTGGAAACCGGAAAGTGCCATAGGGGCCAGTAAGGCAGTTGTGCCCACACCAGCCCTCAGATAGCCTTCTAAGATGTCTGTTATTTAATCCCCAAATCAAATATATTATGGGCTAAAAATGATTAAAAAGCAAATAAAATGGCATGGGCATTTTAATGGGGAATAAAAATGTAATAGGGAGTTCCACTTTTTTTTTTCCTGCAGAACCTACAAACTCTGTTTTAATTTGCTCCTCAGCCATTTCAATGCCAAGAAACATGCTTCAGCCTGCACTTCAAATGCTTTGATCTCCCAGCCACCACCTGCATGAATGTGATATTCCTGAAGAAATCTGCTTATCAGGTGGAGTGAGGTGAGAAAACAGGAATCTTGGCAGAGAAGTAAGTGTACAGCCAGTACATCAGCATCAGTGGCTCCAAGAAAAATGATGGCAGAAAGGAGTTAAGTAGAACTTGCTTCCTTTTCTAAAGTGTACGTCTTGGTGGTGTTGCTAGTAAACTGACAGTATATGCACGGTATATACAATACAATATATTTTCATCTGGGTACAATATGATACATTATTACAGGCAGCTACCAATAAATCCAGATCGTGAAATGTGAAAATAATACGGTTTCTAGAATGTAATATTAAGCTGGGTTAGTGGGGTAGAATGGGTATTTTGGTATTTGGGAGAGCTATTTTTTTTCCAGTTGGCTTCCAGAATAAAATCAGTTGCTTAAAAAATTCTAAATGATAACCTTTTTGATCAGATTTATGAGAAGTAATAATCAAATCTGTCTTCAGGATACATTCTGTAAAAATGCTTTTATTCACTTTTGCTTCTGTTCTTTGACACTCAGGTTTGCTGTACTGCAAAGAGATGCTATGGTACATCGCACCCGTGATATACTCTCACTAAGAACAGATGAGGAGAGAAGGAACATTCATGACTTTGCAATAATGAGGTTGCTGATCCACAGCTTGTTGATAATTCCTGCACAGTAGAAATAAAGCCAAAAAGAAAAGCCAAGGATCTCATTTGCATGCTAACAACTGCACGTCTCCTCAGACACATCCATTTTCAGGTTGCTCCTACTGGTTTTTAACCATGCACTGCTATGGCTAACTGAGCGGCTAGTAGTCTTGTCCTCTTAGCACTGAACTGTCTATAGGCTCCAGAATTCCATTTATTTTGTCTCGTCTTATTCATTGCCAATTTATTCAATGCCAAGACTCAATCAGACAGGAAATTCAAACTGACAGACTTCAGTTAAATGAGAAGTTTGCCCCTGTTTACCTTAAATTGTTTTCTAATTGATACAAATGACTATGTGGACACTGCTTTATATCAGATTGGTTTCTGAAGATTACAACCAGTTTAAATTGAAGCCAACCTGTTGCTCTCGAATTTAAATAGTGTTCACACAGTCCCTCACTGTTATTTAAATTGGTTCAAAAATTGATTTAAAGTTAAATTGGTGCATTTTCCTTATGCAGATACAACCTCATTTTAATTACACTTCATATGGTAGGCCAGACATACAAAAAATAGCACTGGCAGGGTGTTTACATGGAGGGAAAGTGACTCATGCAGGGATGAAAATGTTTTACCAGCTGTGACCTGTTCAGTCCCTGAGACAGAGAAGAAATAAGGAAGTGATTTATAGGTTATAGCAGTTCGGATTCACTCTTAGAGTTGCTGGGGAAGAGTGGTACTCTGTACCTGCTCGCTTGTGTCCTGATACGCTCCTCATGTGGGGACTTCATAGCAGCAGACTGCCTCCCACTACCGGGGAACAAGTTTCCCACTACTTTCTGAAAAGAAAAATTTAGCTGTGTTTGTCCATACCAATTTATGTAAACCAGACTGCTGCTAAGAACAGAAACATTTAACCCTAGCAATCTGTAAGCATACAAATCTATGAAAACATCAATTATAAGTTGAGAAGATGTCTGCTACTTTACACAAGTTTACATTCCACCCAACTTCAGCATTTAGCTCATAATTACAGAGGATAAAGTACAGAAAAGCAGACAGAAGTCACAAGCACTGTGCTTGATACGGACCTTCCACTAAAACAAAAAAGTAAATTTTAAAAAGAAAATATTTGAATATTGATGATTATGTGCTTTTAAATCATTACACTGCCATTTTTAAGTGAAAGAGTCATTAGAACTATTACATTATATCATGCTGCCTTGCATAAACACTGCATCTGTATTTACGTGCTGCACGCTGAACACAGACTTTTCTTGGCTATCAGATTGCCAGCAACACAACTGAACAGTGAACTAGTTTCAGGCAATTACAGGAGAGATTCAATGGGTGGGTACAGCTGCCCCAGGCAGAATATCCTACTGATATATTATGTTTACACACACCACAGAGATGAAGACAGTACACAGAAAAATGATAGGTATGTAAGGGAATATACTGGCCTACCACTTAAACTGAAGTCACTGCCATTTTTTTTGCTGTTTTCATGAGAATTCAGGAGTAGTGCAAGTTTCCTTAGCTCCCAGACCTACTATTAATAGTACTACTATTGTATAGCATTAATATAATGCCACTCAGCAACAATTAAGGAATATTCAGCAGTCTAGCCTCTTGAAATTCAAAAGCAATTAGTGGACAGCAATATTGAAAGTGCCTATTGCACAAATAACCAAGACAGCAGGCCTGAACCTCACAGTTAGTTTTCTATTTAGTTCTCTTTATCTATTTGTTCTTTAATGACTTTGACTTTCTGCATAAACTGATTTCATTAGCAAGGTACATGCATGATGAAACTTGTGTTTACTTTTCAGAAAGGCAGCCCCAAAGCCCTATTTTTATAGTTTTATGCTTTCTAGAACTCTTTTAAGGTCAATGAATGTCTTGAGAAAAGTATTTTTCCATGTTAACTGTCTTCTGTGCTGTCAAGAGCAACGAACAATGGGACAGGTCAATAGTATTTTTAATTTTGACTTCTTCCTTACATTAATGTATGTGTGATTACAAGTTTTTGGCTGTGAATGCTGTAAAAAGTAGCACCTGAAAATACTTACTTTTCATAGATAAAAAGGGCAGGAGGAAGAATGAATATGAGCATAGCTGATGTTAAAGAAGTATATGGGTGTTGTGGCATACTTAATGGTATAAGCGGTAACTACTCCATGAGCAAGCAACCTAATGAAAAGATTTTGTGTTGTATCTGGGTTAAATGAGTTTTACATTTTTCAGAGTGTGTTGTTGGGAATGAGGTATTTTTGAAGGGCTGTAGGGTTTGGGTTTTTTTTTTTTTTTTTGGTTATTGTTAATTTGATTAGTTACTGAATTATGCTGTAAAGTAAACTGAGGTAGCTGTATGTATATGAGTATGCATGGGCTTGCACAGTTTAGGTAAGCAATGAGCTCGGTGATGTCAATCTTTGTAGCTGTATCTTTCTGTTTTGTAGCGTATTCAATGAGAGAAGGAAGACGATTAGGTCACGATTTCTGTGGTATGAGCAATGTTACTTCTCCAAGGTAGCTGATAAGAAGAAAAAAATTAGGTGTTACAGATCCTTCATTTAAACCCTATGTTTAAAAGAACAAAAATCTTAGTCTGCTTGGCTTTTACTGTGGGGGTCCTCTGGATTCGAGAATGCCATCTTGACCACTTTTTGATAAGAAAAATAAAGGTTTAAACTCTTACCTACAGTGAATTTGTCCTTCACCGTTTGCATAAGCATTCACTGAGCTTTTGTAGTGGATGTGCTTCAGGAGAGACATGTAAGAAATACTAACGCTCCCTATTGCAAAGCTGGCCACAAATGCAAAAGTGGAAAGCTATTTTTCTGTTTAAAAGCTCCTTATTACTCCTTTCTTTCATGTCACTTACTAAATTTACCCTATCTAAGGTAAACAGATGCTGTGTGAAAGAACAAGCTAATCTTAGTGTAATGACACAAAGGAAGGGTGAAATAAAGCTAAAAGTTGTCCAGTACAGCAACAAAAAATTATAGGCAAGCATGAAAAAAATATCATTATGTTGTAAATTCATGTCTTTAGCTAGCTACATATTGAAATGGAATAGTCACCTTTTCTACTAGTACTTCATTATATATTCTCTTCTGTCTCAAAGCCTGGGACTCTTAACAGCTGGCATTCATGTGTGGAGAGTTTCTTCCATGTCATTAGCTCCTACGTGGCACGGCTGCCATGCTACTTCCTTAACATGAAGGTTTTAATTTATCTGGTGAACTTGTATTTCTGGAAGTGACACTAGGCTAGGAAATCGTCATTGTATACACACCATTGAAACTAGATATCTAAGCTTTTTTGACCTGTAGTGTCCTTACTATAATACTGGATTATTACAAATTTAATGAATGAATTATTTCTTGGGCTAAAAGGTAGCTTTGTATCCTTGTCTACACTTGATTGATTGGGATATGAGTTTCTATCCTAAAAGCTTCTCTAAATGAGAACTATACTTACATAAATTCAGGTTAGAAAAACACACAGTCATTTTTACTCTGAAAGCAACGTAGCTTCTCTTGATTTAGGTAATGTTACTTCTGTTAATTTTAAACCAAAATAAGCTATTTCTGTATGAGGTTGAGCACTCATCCAAAACTAATTATATAACTGCTGTAATTAAGAACTTGGTTTTTTACATGAAATCTTTAAGAACTTTGGCAATATATCACTACTTGTACTGAACTTCTGCATGGTGCAAGTGAAAGCATTCCTCATTGAATTAGCTGACTTGTGCTATTACATTGTTTGGATAAAAATGTCTATCAGGCAACCACAAAACGCTGAGTTAATTTCACAAACATTATTGAATTTCAATGGTCAAAAGTGTATGCTAATAACAATACAGCAAAAAGCACATATCAGCTGTATCACAAGGTGTAAGAATCAATTTTCTATCTTATTTTTTTAAGGGAGAAAATACCAAGTGGAATATTGTAAATGCTTCTTATATATGCTATACCACCTGGCTACACGACAAGAGCTGTCTTTTGTTACAATGTGAAGAGGGACAAAAAATTCAGAATCCATTTTTATTTCAGTATGTCCTAGGTTTATCTTCAGTGTTTTGTATGTACACATGTATTTAACAAGTGTATTTTATAGGTGGTCCTCTATAACAATATACTTACTAAATATAATTTTATCAGCTATGTGATCTAAGTTTGTATTGGATATCTCTAAGAATGAAAATAACCTGATTCTGGGAGCATAGATCTATCCTGTTTGAGCATGTGCTGGTTTCATTGAGCGGCACTGGTATGTAGGCATTTATATAATCTATTACAAAAGTATCCATGGTAAGAAGCAGGGTTACTAAGTACTCCTAGACTCTAATAAGCCAAGGAACCTTTGTAAACACTTTTAAAATCAGTGTAAGTCCCTAAATATTGGGTTTTTATGTCAGCTAAGAAACTAATTTTTTTGTGTGTGTGACTGATGCGAATCCCCAGACTTGGATGTGTCAGACCTCAAGTTGTATCAGCTGTAAACCCTTGAATCAATGTAAATACAATAAAGCTGTAGTTACTCAGTAAGTATAAATGTGATCATCTTAACTTTTTGTATTTCTTCCTCCTGTGTAGCTGAACTAAGGCAAGTTAAGAACATTGTAGTCAGATCTTGACTGAAACTTGATTCAGATGTCAAGCCCGAAATATAAAACCACACCTACTTTGATCTTGCGTGGCATGCTTAATTTTAGAAGAAGTGATTACTACGCATACTGCAAAATATGCTTTGAACTTCTAGAATAGGGATACTGAGAACAACAGCGTCAGGGCAGCGCACACTCTTTCGGGGTACTCCCAGCTTTGCCTCTGCCCGTTACCTTTCCGCAGGTACCTGCTGTCCCTGTTCTTAGGCGCCGGGTGGGCGCCCACGGGCAGGCGGTACTTCGGCACCCCCTCAGGACTCTTAGCAGGTAACAAACAAAAGAAAATTGTTCGCAACCCCCGTGCTGGAGCGTGCTCCTAAACGAAACCCGTTCTTATTACGGAAACCAATACGCGAAGTGGTTTTTAACGGTGGGGGAACGGATCGCACCGCAGCGACCGGCCGGGCGCCGGGAGGGAGGCGCTCCCGGGCGGGGGCTGGGCCCGGCCCCAGCAGGGGGACGGACGGGCGGGGCCTCTCCCGCTCCCCGGGAGGGGGCGGCGGAGGGGAACCGACCGCAGCGCCTTACTGCCGCGCTGAGGCGGGGACGGGGCCGCCGGATTCCGGGCAGGGGGACGGGGCGCTCC
>VXAL01017267.1:337741-359918 GCA_013399475.1 Chauna torquata
CACCCCCCTCCCCACCAAAAAATAAAAAAAAAAAGGAGAAAAGTTGGGACACTCCCCTTCATCCGCTAAACATGAAGGCGTCGGAGTCGCTGCCGAGTCTGGCTCCTCCCCTGGAAAAAAAAGAAAAAAAGAAGCCGAGGCCATGTGTAGGTTCGGCACCTGGTGCTTCCTGCGGCTGGGGCCTTCCCTTTCGTCCGGCTTAAGCGGGGAGCCCGGGTGTGCGAGGGGGCAGCAGGATCCCCCCAGCGAGCACGCATCGGCCTCGAGATGTGGCTCTCGCGGGCCTCCGGTCTAGCAAAACATGAAGGCTGCGTGTGTAGGTGTTTAATAATAGTGAAATTCGAGTGGCTTGCAGGCCTTCTAAGTTTGCACGCTTGTCTGGTTAGGACGTAGAGACTTGAGATTTGCACCGTCAGCCGCATCGGAAAAGTACGTAAAGCTTGTACTTGGTTTCAGATATTTGCAGCAACTTGTTTGTGGTTCTCTCTGGCCACAGCAGAAAGAACTTTTCTTTTTGTTCTGTTGACTTTGCATTTGTTTTTCCTTTTTTTTTTTTTTTTTTTTGCGCCAGGAAGGTGAACTAGGTGGTCAGATCAGTTAGAGATCTGATTTTTAAAAACGTCTCCAGTTGCAACAATTCTTTAAGCTGGCATGTGAAGCTGGTGCCCTTGTAGTCAGGGAACAGAGATTGAGGCTGTTTTGCCTCAATGCTTTGATGGTTTCACCATTTTGGAAATGAAGAGGAATGACTAAACCCACTAAGATATCAAAGGTGTCTGTTGCTGTAGCAAATCCGCCATTCTTTAGAAATGGCAGATCTTGTGGGGCCTGCCTTGGTCTTTTACCACACTAAAGGAGGCAGAGTGGTGGTTGCCGCCCCCTTCTCTTTGTTGCTGGCTCTGGTTCTTTGTTCAGCCTAAAGGGGAAAGGAGGCCCCTGTTAGGGATAATTTTGGTGAGGCTGGGATCTTACTTCCAGGCAAGAGGAATCAATTTTTGCCTTGTTGAAAGGAAGGCTGTAGCGATAGATTAGAAGCTTTTTGACTGCAAATATTTGTATGTTCTTTTCTTTATTATGCTTTTTTTTTTAATGTCAGGTGGTTATAGTTTACTAGCACGGATATCTTCAGTTTTGCTACAATTCCTGGATTTTGATTCTTAGTACTAGTGTCAGGATCCCTGAACAGCCAAAAAGCTGTACTAGGAAAGACGTGGGAGAAACTGGGGAAGAAAGAAGTTTTGAGGTGGCAGGGTAATGGTGACTTACAATCAGTTGTAGCTAATATCTTGCCCAAGTACGTAGACTACAACATATGCAATTAACAATAATGTAAAGAAAGGAGTGTCTGTTTTAAAAGGGATTTTTAAAAAAATGTTTTTTCTGTAACAAATGAAAAGCATTGGAATATTTTTGGTGTCCTTTTTAGTTTATTTTTTTTATTGCCAAAGACAACAGTTATTTTACACTTCTATTGGAAGTACAGTTGGTAGAAGAGCTTTCAGAGTTAATACCTTTGGTAAATATTTCCAATGCTAATTTGTGGTTCATCTGGTAATTCTTAGTATTTTGTAATGTGTTGTACTAGCAAAGTCTCGAATCAAATCGGGGAGAGTTCAAAGCCTTAAATAACCCCAAACCAAAAAGTACAAATACTGCAAGTGCACAACTGAGGTAGCAGAATATCTCTAAGGATGTCATAACTGAAGTAAACGACCATTTTTTGTCATAATTGTCCTTCCACACAGACTTCCACTATGTTTCTTTGAAAGTGTACACCAAAAAGCGTTGAAAAGCACTAGATGCATACGTGCATATTTTTTGAGATGCAGTAAATTCCGATATGCTTTTTGTGGTAACTCAGTATGATTGTCATCTAAAGTTGCTTTTTCAAATTAGCCTGTCACTTACCAAGTCTTGATGAGTGCGTTGCTGTTCACATTTGCTGTTAATTAACAGTTTTAGCAGCGACTCTGTACCCACAGCCAGTAAACTTGTGGTAGAAGGAGCTTGATTTCATTTTCTGTTGTTTGTTTGTAATGGAGTGTCAGCTATATCCTGTTCTCAGAATTTACATTGTTCACGATCATGCTTAGGTCAGGAATTTTATTTAAATTTAATGTAATATACCACTCGAAAATGTGCAAATTAAGATGTTTTAGTTCTCTTATCTAAAATCTTTTGATTAAACACGTCTAGTTATATTAAGATATATTGCTATAGCTTAGTGAAGTCTTGTGCACACCACCAAGAACTGTCCTAGATATGGAAGGATATTGTAGTCATTTACATTTGTCTTCAGGTTGTTCCCATGGTGTTGCAGCGTGTGGCTCAGGTAGTTCAGTGGCCTCTTTCACAACAGGTATGTGTTGTACAGTTGCCCGCAGCAATGAGGACAAGACCCAAATGGTCTTTCCAACTCTGTGTCTTGCACAGCAGAGCACAATTCTGTAGAATCACACAGCAGCTAGCATGGTTATAGTTAATAAGTGTGTTTGTTCAATGCCAGTGCACTAGCAGTATTGTTTAAATTACTTGGCTCAACCTTCATGAAAAATTTCAGAGATCTGCATCAGAATATGATTGGTTCCACCCATAAAGATGAAACTAAACCTGTATTAATAGCGCAGTAGGCTAGTATATACAGACACTGTTTAAGTGCATTAGTACTTCAAGTTTAAGTTGTTTGTCTGCAGATGTAAAGTCTAACTGAAGAGTATTTCATGGAAATTTGCAGATGATTTGTGCTGTAGCTTCCAAAACTGCAGTGGTGCTCAACCTCTGTTCAGGGCTTAAAAGTCAGAGCTTTGCCTTAATTTTAAAAAACAGAACAAAAAAACCCCTCAAGTCCTTAGATGCTAATGTGGTAGCTTTAGGTCTATTTAAATAGTTTTTTGTTGGGCTGATTAGGCACTGATGATCATTATTTAATTCATCTTTACATGATTTCATCTGTTTGTGCTGCAGAAGTCAATCCAAACGTGACTAAGCTATTAAGATTTTTTTGATGTGATTTCCATTGTAGCGGTTGGATTTCTGCAGTTACTGGATTCTGAAATATCTTGTGATTTCATGGTATCCGTACTTAAAATGAGCAGAGGTATGGTCAGTGTACATAACAAATTATCTGTACCAATGTTACAAAATAGGATGATGTGCAAATGTTCTATGTCACGTGCTCCTTCAAGCTGTTACCATTTTGTAATCTGTTAATTTAAAGGTGTTGTTTCTATAGAAGTCTTAGTAAGAGGAGACAATCTAGCATGGTTTTCTGGGGACATAGCTGCTTTCATTAGTTTGTCGTGAGTGTCAAACATAACTGAAGTTCCTTTAGGGCAAGTAGCATCTTGTATTTTTCTATTTTATAGAATACCAAATGTCTACAGACGTTGCTGAGCTCTCTGGTAGAGAAGTGAGTGTCCAGCACATTCAATGAAGGAATCAAGTGGATTTGTTCGCATTCGATAGCTCAGAATTTAGTAGAGTAGCTTCTCTGAATTGACAAGCTATTAATGTATTAATGTGCTGTTCAGGGCAATGAACCCAGGATATGACAGTATGTGTAACAAGTTAATTTTCAGGTAGGTCTTCTGGTCATTTGTTGGTATCACAGTTTGCATCAAACAGTGACCAATTCAGGGCGGTAAGTTGGTGCTACCATTATATTGGCACTTGGTTTGTCTCCTTTCAGTTAAGGACTCAACATAGTTCTGAAAGTATGCTGTTACTTCTCAATAGGAGCCGTTTAGCTGATATTTTTATTGGTATACAACAGTAAATTTCAGTCTTTGAAGCCTTGCTGTGGAAGATTAGTAGATTTGCCTACTCTCTGCATATACTACTTTGCATTTTTTCCCCACTGCTTCCTGTTTCAGTTATGTTGTTTTCTTTCGTACTTACTAGGTGCACCAGCACTGGTGGGTGATATCAGGTATGCTTATAGTACTTCTGTATGGTTTTTACCTTTGTATTGACAACTTTGGCATCAAGCACTATGATGCTATCTGCAATAGTAGTCTTGCATACTTGGTTTCGCTGTATTCACTTTCCATATATATATATATATATGGGCAAACATATCTATATGTATATATAGGGGTGTGTGTGTGTGTGTATATACACACACACACACACTCACCAGAATTAGTCTGGCACTAAGCAGAGCTTTCTGGTTCCATCAGTGGGGGAGATATCACCCTGCCACACACATAATGGCTCTTGGTGTACCCCTTTTCTCCCCAGAGTACTCCATTAAGGCTGCAGTTGATGTCAAATATATGAAGAAGAGAGATGTAGGTTTCAGGATCAGTGGATGAAGAAGTGCCAGGAAGGGCACCTTCTCCTTCATGGAGTGAAGGAGAGAATTCTAAGCAGACCTTTGCGTTCCACGGGATGGTGTCTCCAAGGTGATGATACAGGCTGGAAGTCAAGGCAGTAATGCAGACAGAGGAGACCTTTTCCTTCCCGCTCCTCCAAACATGTACATCATAACAGTCCCTTGAAACTTAATGGGCTTTTTGTCTATATGTTTGGATATTTTTTCATGAGGCTAACGCCAAAGCCCTTTTTTGTTGGTGATGCTAATACCTGAAAGATGCAAGTGGTACTGCTTGGTGCTGAAGTGTATTAAATTGGTATCTATTGTTATAAAAGTTCTACTTTATGGTTTAAAAAAAAATTAAAGGTATGCTTAATTTATTGATGATCGATTCTTTTGTTATTAGTGTTTTTTAAGGATGCTGTCTGCAGCGTATGGTGTGTAGAAGGAGTTTAATTTTGATTGTTTAATTGATGCTTTTATCAAAGGATATATCCCAAATGTACTTGGGAGGTGTGTTAACAGAGTCCCTTCTTTTATGTAAGGGAACATAACAAGTCTTACCTTTTCTAGAAGTTAGAAAGTCATTTCTAATTGTATGCTTCCTTATCCATTAACATTTTGAGTAAAATGTCAATGATAATGACGATACATGAAGATTAAAACTGAAATGACCTGTTTAAAAAAAAAAAAAGGTACAAAATACATTCTTTGTCACAAATGCATTTTGGAATGAAGTTTCCTCAAAAGCATCATGTTATTTAAAGTCATTATTATGGAATTACTTGTCTTAAAAACTTCGAAATTTTATGCTTTTACTAGCTTGAAGCTTTGCGAACCTGGGACTTAACGGTAACTTCATAAAACAAAGCAGGGCTAGTAAATGGTTGGTTTCCATCTTCCAGTCCTTGGTTTCGAAGAGTTACGGAAGTTCTTTCCTAAACACTAAATGTATTATATATATTGTTATGTAGTGTTTTATAAAATGTTAGGAAATGTTTTTGCTGGGGTGGGGGGCGTGTCCTCTCTGTTAATACCTTCTGCTCTTGATCTGTATGTGACAAAAGTGCATGGTTCCATTAAGTATCAGCAAGACTCCAGGTCTTAGTAACTGACAAGAGGTGCTAGTTACCATTTAAATACTGAAGTTAGGAGTAGGTCACATTCTTCAAAGTTTTTAAGCAATGGTATTTTTCCCATTGATATGGGGTGGCTAAGAGCTAGGTGTTGAGCTGTTGTTTTCTGGATACCTTAACCTTGCATTACAGTAGGCCATACCTGTTTTCTGAAGCGTCCTTACTCTCCCTGTCGCTTCAAAAGCTGAAAGTTGGATTTTAGAATGCTTCGATGCTTCTAATCATACTGTAATGCTTGCATTTTTTGGTACTTGATGATGCTATTGCAGGCTGACATTTTCCCTTCCTGCTGAGCTGGAGCTCACGTTGAAGAAATGAAACTAAAGCCACTTTGTAGCGATGCTCCTTCTTACCTCTGACTACCAAAATTTGTAAAATAGTATGATGTTGTGAAAACTTATTTCTTTCATGGTGGACAAGGCAGAGCTTGTTGAAAGATGTGAAAGAAAAGTAAAAATTCCAAGAAGGTAAAATCACTAATCCTACCAGGGAATTTCCTCTAAATAAAAGAGGGACTATTGGAAAAAGTTGTTATGGGATTGGTAAGCTGAAAGCCCTTGACAACTGAATATATCCTTTAGGCTTGTCCACATTTTCAGAAATGTGTGGAGCACTAGTTCTGTTTAAAACAGTTTGTGTCTTGTGTATGTCATCGTTTGAAGTAGAGGCAGGTGTGTTCTTAGGCTACACAAGCTGGGGGGGGAACTTAGTAGCCAGTGACAGTAGCCATTCTTCTTTTTCTGGAAATGAGTGCTAAATTTGTTAGAATAATTGTGTGTCTAGTCACTCTCCAATTTGACAGAGTTGGGTTCATCTGGATTTCAAGGCTCTATAAAACTACTGTGACTTTCTAGCGGCACGTGGCTCGGGTATGTTTTTGCATGTGGTTACAGGAGTAGATTTGAAGCTAACTTCTGGAAAGTAGCTGTTAGTATTAACTCTTATGGGCAGGCTGAGGATGGTATCTTCTTAAAAACAGCTCTTGCAAAATGGTAGGTTTTACCACAGCCTCTGTATAATGTCACTGTCATCAGTAGTTTCTGCTCCTCTCTTCATTCCAGTTTTGTCTCCCATTATTTTAGTCTGCGGTTCCGTCCCGCTATGTTCTTCACTCTTGATTTGAAACCTCTTGTAGGTATCTTTGCTCCCCCATACTGTCTGCTTATAGCAGAAGTGTTAGTTTTGCCCTCCTTTTTGTTATCTGCTTCCTAAATACAGCCTTTCATGGGCTGTTTGTTTTCCTCATGAACTGTTTGAAATACTAGTCCCTTCATCATCTCTTTCTGGAATCAGCATATATCTACTTATTTATCTTCTGGGGATGATTCTTTTAAGTAGCAACGAGAAGTTGTTTTGTAATATGAATTCATGTGTGTAATATTGACAGGTGATATTGGAAACTATTACTATGGACAAGGGCATCCAATGAAACCTCATAGGATCCGAATGACCCACAACTTGCTGCTAAATTATGGCTTGTACAGAAAAATGGAAATTTACGTGAGTATAAGTGATATAATGTCCACTGAAGCATTTTAAGTTGTTTGTAAAGGCTTCAAGTATTCTTACACAAATAAATGGAGAGAAATGGGACTAGAAAGAGAAAATAATTGGAGTATTCAGAGCTCTCTTACTTAAAAATGAAGCACTATTTTATAACTGGTGAGGATTGTGGTTTGCTGTCCGTTTCTGGAAGAAGTAAGATACAGCCCCAGAGAGACTTTTTGCCGGTATTTTTGTGACTCTGGGGGTGGGATTAGGGTAACTGAACAAAGAATTTTGTACTAACAGAGTGGTCCTTGCTTTATGCAAAACAGCAGTACTATCACATTTACTGCTCCCCTTTCAGAGTAGATGCCATTTCTTTTGAGTTGTCTGTTTTTACTCAATTGTTAACTGTTTTTGCAGCAGTACTGTGATGATTTCAATAACTTGTTCTTGTTATCAGCGACCTCACAAAGCTACTGCTGAGGAAATGACGAAGTACCACAGTGATGAATACATCAAATTTCTCCGATCAATAAGACCTGACAATATGTCTGAGTACAGCAAGCAGATGCAGAGATGTAAGTGTCAATATTAGGCTAAATGTATGTTTGTGAATGTGCTTGATGGTTAATGTTGTTTAAAGCCAAATATTCCCCAGTGTCAAGGTGGGAACAGTGGCTTGACAATGTAGGTGGATTAGAGAAATAAGACGAGTAATGTGCCTTTCTTTACATACGCTAGTTTAGGGGGCTTTTGTATTAAAAGCAGCTGTACTCACAAAAATGTTCTTTAAGCTTATGAAGGGATTTGCACATACACCCATTCAGAGTGTGTGCTGGATGCAGAATAATACTTTCTGTAGGCTTAGTGCACCAGGTTAAACATTAGTTGTGAGCTGTTGGCTAAAGTGTCTTAAAAATACATTCTAATGTGAAGTCCTTCTGAAAAGGAATGGTTTATAGTAGAATAGAGAAATAGAAATAAATGTGAAAATGTGTTGAGGTCAAGAAATGGAGTTTACTCATTACTGTTGGAGAGAGATGGTAAAAAATTGTACACTATTCACTTCTCAACTTTTCCATTAATTTGTTTTTGATTTTGGGAATAGGCTTAAAGTACTACTGCAGTCTGACAGTATTATACCAATTTAAAATACTATATTCTAACCTCTCTACAATGCCTTGTTCTCAGCATGTTATTTTTCCAAGGAGTTGTACATTTCTTAAGACGATGTTAATCAGCACTTCTTCCAAAACATAAAAATGATCTAACTAATTTCTTGTTAATGAGACAGAGCTTCCCATGTAAACAAAAAACAAACAAAAAAAACGGTTTGGAGTCATCTTAGATGATAAAGACATTACCAAATGAGTTTGATTATTGGAAGTATGGGCAAGCTTTACATGGGTTTGTGTTTAAAATTTACCCTGACAAAAAAGGAGAAAGAAAGAAAGAAAAAAGGTAACTTAAATGCAAAATGTGTTATACATCTGTATGCATTATCCATGCTTATAGCAATAGTGTTGGAATGATGTTTTTGAAAAGTAATGCATTTCTTACACAGTTAATGTTGGAGAAGATTGTCCTGTATTTGATGGCCTATTTGAGTTTTGTCAGCTATCAACTGGAGGCTCTGTTGGTAAGTATGAGTTGTTTGCCAGATGTTTTGTAGCTTTACTGCGTTTATGTCAGCAACTTAAAACTTTGATAGTAGATTAGAACCTGAAGCAAATACAAGTTTGTTTTATATAGAAACATGAAGATCAACAGTTACTTGATCTGTCTCATATTTGGCAATCTGGATCTCAGTATTGAGATTAGATCTAGGGTTAACTGTGAGATTTAATCATCTTAAAAAATAAGATACCATTTCCTGTAACAGATTTAAAGGCCTTCAGAAGTTTCTGACTGCATTTCCTTTCAATTTTGTGTGTCTTTTTACAGCTGGGGCGGTAAAATTGAACAGACAACAAACAGACATGGCTGTTAATTGGGCTGGAGGACTTCACCATGCCAAGAAGTCAGAGGCATCCGGTTTCTGTTATGTCAATGATATTGTACTTGCCATCCTTGAGTTACTGAAGTAAGTTTACAATGGGCAAAAGATAAAATTAAAAGTGTCAAATTTGAGTATTTAAATGTTTGAAGATACAGGTTGTAATTATAATTATTTCATTGAGCTTTCATAGCTCGTGGTTAACTTGTACAATGTCAATGAAAAAAAAACCTCCAAGCTCTGTCCAACTTGGCTCCAAGAAGAAGTCTAAATTAAAGTACAGGCAAGCTGAAAAGATAGCTAGTAAGAGATAGGTTTGAAACACATACTTAGAAGTACTTCTTTATGCAGAGGATAGTGAACTTCTCCATCTTGCTACTACAAGAGTTTGAATGAGGCAGAGAACAGTAACAGATTAAAAAAAAAAAATTAGACAGAATCATGGACAAGAGGTCTATAAATGGAAGAACCAAGAATCAATGAACCCTGTTAAAAGCCATATGCTGTAATTGTAGATGGTGGGGAAGTACTAGGGTAGCAGGTTTCCTAAAATGGATAGGCTTGCTTGGTCTCTGTAAACGTTATCTCCTGTTGCTGCTCATGGGAACAGTGGGCTAGATGATTGCTGACCTGACCCCATAGGGCAGTTGTTATGCACTTAAGCCTCATGTATAGTGCGTGCAATCATACACGTATTTAATTTTTTCAATATGCCTGTTTGTTTTCTGTTTTTCAAACCGTTGTTAGTAAATCAAACAGGAATATTCAAGGAAGATCATACACTGAGCTTCCTTGGGTTGTTAGGTGAGTTAATGTGGCTATTAACAAAATAATGAAATAACAGCTGTGCTGCTGTGGCTGCAAAATAATTATAAAAAAAAATTGAGGGGAGTAATGCAAAAGTCGTCATAAAATTACCTTCAAGCAGTAATGCATCACTGAAATTTCAAACTGTGAATGTCATTTGTACTGTTTAATGGGACTGTGTCCTTTCTGATAACATCTTTTTTTTCCGTTACAAAAAATACTGTAGGCATTGGACTGCTTGAGAATGTAGCAGCTGAGTTCCCTGGTGACAGGGTGGGGGGAAGCAGCTGTTACCTGGAAGTGATTCTAAAGATGGAAGACGTTGCTGAAGGCACAAACAAATATTTAATATTGACTTATTAAAACATTGCTTTTAATCTGCATAAATTCAGGGTATGTCCCTGCGGTCTAACAAACACAGTATGTTTTTCTGTGGTCCAGTCTTGAATTTTTTTTAGCTTAACATGTATGTGAAGGAAGGAAACTTTCAAATAGATATGGGTTATATCACCATAGGAAACTATCCTGTTTGGCATCTTGTTAAGACAAAAATCTTAGCACACCTGAAATTATGGCTGCTTAGACTCAGTCTATAGCACTAAGTAAAGCATGATGAAAATGTGTCTTCTGGTGTTGACAGACTTTGTGCGTTACTGAACAGCATAGAATTTAAGGGATGTTTACTTTTGTTTCCAATGCTCTGGGGCTTCAAACAACTGGTTTCTTTATCCCTTTCAAGTAGGATGATCTGAAACTTGCAGTATCTAAGGAAATATTAAGTGGTAGCATAATTTAATGCTAATAGTAAGTACAATATAATTGGAAATAAGAACATAGAATCACAGAACGTCCTGAGTTGGAAGGGACCCACAAGGATCTTCAAGTCCAACTCCTGGCTCCACACAGGTCCACCCAAAAAAATCAGACCACGTGTCTGAGAGTGTTCTCCAAACACTTCTTGAATTGCAGCAGGCTCGGTGCTGTGACCACTGCCCTGGGGAGCCTGTTCCAGTGTCCGACCACCCTCTCGGTGAAGAACCTTTTCCTAACACCCAGCCTGACCCTCCCCTGTCACAGCCCCATGCCGTTCCCTCGGGTCCTCTTGCTGTCACCAGAGAGAAGAGATCAGCGCCTGCCCCTCCGCTCCCCTCGTGAGGAAGCTGCAGGCCACCATGAGGCCTCCCCTCAGTCTCCTCCTCTCTGGGCTGAACAATCCAAGTGGCTTCAGCTGCTCCTCATACTTCTTCCCCTCTAGACCCTTCACCATCTCTGTAGCCCTCCTCTGGACACTCTCTGATAGTTTTATGTCCTTCTTGTACCGTGGCACCCAAACCTGCACACAGTGCTCGAGGTGAGGCCCCACCAATGCAGAGCGGGACAATCCCTCCCCTCGCCCGGCCAGCAGTGCCGTGCGTGATGCACCCAGGGCACGGCTGGCCCTCCTGGCTGCCAGGGCACGCTGCCCACTCGTGTTCAGCTGCCATCGACCAGAACCCCCAGGTCCCTCTCTGCGGGGCTGCTCTCCAGCCTCTCATCCCCCAGTCTGTACATATAGCCAGGGCTGCCCCTGCCCAGGTGCAGAATCCAGCACTTGCTCCTGTTAAACTTCATGTGGGTGGCGATTGCCCAGCCCTCTAATTTGTCATGATCTCTCTGCAAGGCCTCTCTGCTCTCAAGGGAGTCGGTGGCTCCTCCCAGTTTAGTATCGTCAGCAAACTTACTTAGTATACCTTCAAGTCCTGCATCCAAGTCATTATGAAACCATTAAAGAGAACGTGCCTATCTTTACAAGTTACAGATGTGAAGAAGGGAAGTTGATGGAAAATAGGTATTAAAATACAATTTTTTTGCAGGCTTATGGAATGTAGATTATGCCTGCTCATGGCACTATGCTTCTTGGAAAATTCTTGAAAAGCATCTAATGTAAAGTGTTTTAATGCAGAATGTGTTGGTGATTATTGAGAAAGCAGAAAAATACCAGATGAAAAGGGGTAAATTCAACAGATGTGAACAACAGAAAGTGTTGTGAGCACAAATACAAATGTAACTACTACTGAGGAGGACAACTCAGATGAATATTGAATACATTACATACCTAAATTACTTGATTGTGGTGAAGATAAACTTATTTTCACCATTATCCAAACTGTACTGATAATTCTGAGAGGTTATGGTAACTTGAACCAAAATCATCAAAATGATTATAATCTGGGATTTCAGTGTTACTTGATTTATTTATTTATGTTTTTCCTTGTTAGGTATCAATATATTATGAACATAATGGGTAATGGTGATTTCTCATCCATGATTTTCTTTCTCTAGGTATCACCAAAGAGTGTTGTATATTGATATTGATATCCATCATGGTGATGGTGTTGAAGAAGCATTTTATACTACAGATCGTGTCATGACAGTATCATTCCATAAGTATGGTGAATATTTTCCGGGCACAGGGGACCTTAGGGTAAGTTTGAACATGAAATTTCATTAGGTGATAAGTGCCCTCTTGCTCTCTTCCTCGTGGATAGTGTTTTAGTACTAGGTTACAGTAACGATGTTCACTAATAATACATAGCAGTAAATTTTCAGAAAATACATTAGTCTAGAGTGATAGATTTGTTGAAGAACCTTAGGAAAAAAATACAGGTTATTGGGAAGTAAATTACTAACTTCTGTATGAGTTTAATCGACCCTTGACTTCTGTATAAATTGTCTGAACAGACTGTGTGCTATATTTGTAATTACAGTCTCTGCATTTCAATTTTGCAGATAAAGTGGAAAGCAACTGTTTGGAGACCACATGGTTTCAAATCTTACTTCAAATCTTAGAATAACTTTATGCTAGAGCTTTAATAGTCACAAAGCTTCACTCGAAACTTGAAATTCATTGTTGGTTTATTTTTTGAAATATTTCTTCTGTTATAAAGTATGTTTCGAATTTTCATGATGCTCACTGCTGAAGAAGTATAGCATGCTCCACAGATGATTATTTACTAAGCGTTATAGCTAGCTTGAGGTAGGGAACAATGGCTTGTGAAGCATTATCATTTAAGCTGCTGGAGAATCTCTGGCAAAGCTGAGAATGGAAACTAATTTCTTGGCCCTTAGGATTAATTTTAAGTTAGATTTTTCCTTGTGTTAGATTCTAGCCCATTAGAACAAGAAGTTTTTCCACTTTGCTACTTGAGAGAATATTTAAAGTATTAGGATTAATATATTTCTGGTTTCATATTCTTACATTCAACCTCTCTTTATTATAGCACTCCAAGGATAAGTCAATCCCCTGGTACAAACAACTTGAATTAGTTTGTACATACAGTTACTGGGTTTTTTTGTAAAGTTAACACTTCCAAAAAGTGGATCTACAAAAAAGTTGTGTTGAGAAAGTATTAACTGTTTTCCTACTATCTTTACGTTGATTCAAGTGATGCAGATGTGTTGATTAGTAGTAGTCCAAGAATGTGTGCTCCACGGTGTGCTGATGATACCCAGAGGACACTGCACTAAATGAAAGTTGAGCTTTAAGTCAGTAGGTTGCTAAGTGTCGATTTCAGTTTGGTTGTTGGAGCTGAATGTTATTACAGTTCTTGAATTTTGTTAAGCAGCTTCCCAAATTGATTTAGTTAGAAATCAAATTAGGTGTTGTTTTTATACATGTGATTTAACTTGACTGGCCACAAGGTGGTAGTGGTGCTTCAAACAAAAAGCAGTTCAGACCAGGATGTTTATAGTGACAAGCCATTGTTGCTGAATTTGGTTAGTTTTTTTTTAAAGGGTTAGATATCTTGGCTTTTTAGAAACAGCACTTCCCGTTGACAGAGGAGTTTATGTATTCTTCACCTCACCACACCCAGGACAAAGAATTAAAAGATATACATTTGAAATAAATAAAAGAATATTGTATGTTATTGGGATTTTTTTAGCACAGTGTCAGTGACAAACAGTACCTCAGGCGTGGTAATCTGTGTTCTATGATGCTGGCTATTATTTTGAAATGAGTGTTGTCTGCATGCAGACTTCAGCAGGCTTTATTGCAACTATGGCATTCCTATAGGAGAAAAAAAAATTAGCTCTTTCTTATCTCCAGAGCTTGCAAAGCTAATTGAGCTAAAGGAGAACTAATTTTTTGAAAAGAGTAAATGTTCATGCTGGAGACCAATATTACGCAGCTTGTTTCTGCTCAACTTGATCTGCCTTTGCTGGTTATTTACATCAACTTTAACAACCAAATCTTATGTTTGTTGTCAGAGGGCTCCACTCAGGCTTGTTTCTGTAATTCTTTAGTTGGTCTAGTTTGCTGATCAGGTTATGCTTATTTGGTGCAGAAGCGAATCATGAATGAACTGATAATTCTGTGACTGTAGGTCCATCAATGTATCTGATTTATAGGGATTTATTCATCCATTCTAGTTCAGCTGCATTCATTAGTGGTTTTTTTTAAGGAAAGGTATAGTGCAGTCTGAATTTCCCATGTCAGTAGTAAGTTATTTGACTTTTTACGTGTCTTAGACATAGATAAGACAAGATTTGTGTTATCATTGTCATAGATCCATCAGTAATGCTAGATGGAGGCACGGGTTCTGTGATGAAATTTGATCTGTTAATGAATGGACTACTACCAGTATGCTGTATTGGTTCTTCACTGTTTTGTAACTGGTATTTGTGTTAGTTATAAAAATATCTGTTGAGTAGCTCTGGCTGGAGAGCAGGCACTCTGTTTAATGGGAAATTGTGTGAACATTCTTCTTTTTGCTTTAGAATAAGATGGACTTAATGATTTTTCTTGTATCTGGAAAGCAAGGCCCTATCACCTCAGAAAAACTGGCATCTGAAAGCCTAGATGTAATTCTGAATTACTGTTATACTGCAGAGCAGTTAGAGATGTGTTTAGCAGGGGTCTTGCGTGTCACTTGTGATACTGTGAAATGTTAATCTGCTAGAAGAGTCTGCTGCATTGGCCACCCACCTCCCAGTAAAAGGTGGTTACTGGAAGTGGTACGTTACTGTTGCATTCACTGCTAAAGAGGCTTTGTTCCAGAAGAGCAAAAAGTCCATGACTATTTCAGTGCTTACTGTTGAGAAGTTCAGTATTTGTGTTGCTGGGCCATCCTGCTAGGGATTTTCAGTTTTTTGAGGATGTGGGGTCTCTTTCTACAGAGTTGCTGTTTGATAATAGTTTATAGCCAAGCTAAGTATGTTGGATCTTGCTGTCTTCCCCACTGCACCTAGGTTAGTGGCAGAGAGCTGCACTGTGTAAAATAGATCAGTTCCTGTCTTATTTGGTGGTGAGCTAAAGGGAGGAAATGGGAATATGTGGCAAACAAGGATCTTTAGGAATTAACTTGATCATCAGAACAGAAGTGGAAGGATTCAGTCTTTGGNATAGCCTGCTACACTTTCTGCATTGTCAACTAATAGAACTGAAAATAATCTGCAAGGTTTTTTTTTTTGTTTGTTTAAAAAGTCTGTGTTACTTGAAGGGAACTTATAACTGGCCTCTGAATTTTCTCCTTTTGCTTCAGCCATTTTTCTTGTTTGTTTTTGGCTCAGCTATTTTTACTGGGCTACATTGATTGGTTATGTTTCATCTTTTCATCATAAGTCTTCGAATTTAAAAAAATCAAATGTACTTCCTGTAAATTTGGTGTTGGTGTACAATTCTTACATTCCAAAATGATTGTATGGGAGAATGGGAATCAAGTAAGGTACTCTGCCACTTTTTCCCTTGTGGATATGAATAACAGAGCAAAATAACTCAACATACTTTTATAGGCTTTTTCATGATACGATTATGTGTTTCTATACTTGTAATAAAGCATTTGTCATCTTTGCGTATAGGACATTGGTGCTGGAAAAGGCAAATACTATGCTGTGAACTTTCCAATGAGGGATGGTATAGATGATGAATCGTATGGACAGATATTCAAACCAGTAAGTTTTTTTGTTGTTTTTTTTAATTTTTTTAAAGCTCTTTGGAAGGATACTTGTTTCAATTTGTGGATATATTTTCAGAATATGAACTAAAACTTGGTGTTTTATACTGATTATAGATTATATCCAAAGTAATGGAGATGTATCAGCCTAGTGCTGTGGTATTGCAATGTGGAGCAGATTCATTGTCTGGTGACAGGCTGGGATGCTTTAATCTTACTGTTAAAGGTAAGCAGAAAAATGTGTGCTTGTTGTCTTTAATTTTTTACTTACGAGAAACCTCTGTTCTTCATACCACTTTTCAACAAATTTGCATGAGGACTGGAGTTGGAAGGATGTTGTTCATTACTATGATTAATCACCTCTTTCTTTACTGTACAGAGATGGCCAAAAGAAACTCAGAAGTTGATTCTTTCTTTCTATCCATCTAAAAAAGTTAAGAATAGTGGTTTGCCATGCTCTTCCTAGCCACTCAACTGATTCCGTTTCTTCTATGCACAGGCTTTCTGTAGCTTTAAAGCAATGTCCTGGAATGACAGGATGACAACAGTAGTCCTACTGCAACACTTACTGTGACGGGCAACTAATAAAACTAGTGGGTCACTTAGTACGACTACTAAACATCAAACACCTTGTTGGGCGTAAAATAGGTATTACTGAAATGAGAATACTGATTGCAGTGTTAAATTTATTCTGTTGTATATTTATGCTGTTTTATACTGAGCCTTATGTAACATTTATTTTTATTAACTTTTGTAGAATTGATTTTTAGTATTACTTACATTTCTACTCAAAAGCATGATTCTCAAAATTGGGATGAGGTGTTAATTTATCGAACAACGTAAATATTAGTATTAATTATTTAAGTGATAAAATGTTAAATGTGTGTTGAGCTGTAGCTAAGCTTTGAATCCAGCCTGTTTGAATCATTGATTTTCTTTTTTTTTTTCTTCTGGGTTTTGTTTTTGTGTTTTCTTAATGAGGCAATTAGAGTTTTGTAGGCAACAACAAATGCAGTATAGTATCTGTTGGGTCTGCAGTGTTTCAGGGTTCTTTTCTTGATTTGCACCAGGTGGCAAAGCTACTTCAGTTGCCCATGCAGCTCAGATTTTTTTTCATCTTACATATCTTGGAAACCAGGAGAGCTGCTGCCTCCTACAGATGCCTTTCAGTATGCTGTATCTACCTGGACTGTGTACTGTCTTGGCACCAGTTCACTCTGTAAGCAAGACTTAGCAACCACTAATACAGGTTCAAATATAGAAGTAGAAAGGACCAAGTAATGATTTGCTTTTTTCCTTCTTCCCATATTGTATTTAACTGGGAAATTGTCCCTAGATTTGTCACTGTGTCTTTTCATAACTAATGTCAATACAAAACGCAAAACATTCATTCTGAGAGCGTTTCAAAACTGCAGCAATAGGAGACCATCATGCAAAGTCTCTGAAGACTGGGGTGGATAATGTTCAATGTATTTTTGTAAGTTTCTTACATGTAGACCTTGACTTCCTGTGAGGTTGTACTTAACTGTAACGGGAGACAATTCTGTTTGACTTGAATCAATTCAGTTCTCACTTGATGAGTACAACTGCATATGTCTGATTAAATAGCTCGTTGTTTAGAAATCATATTTTTCTCTTGAATAGGTATTTTACATATATTGTCAAATCTTTTTTGTTTGTTGACAGGTCATGCTAAATGTGTGGAAGTCGTAAAGACTTTTAACTTGCCGTTGCTGATGTTAGGAGGAGGTGGATATACTATTCGCAATGTCGCTCGATGCTGGACATACGAAACTGCCGTTGCCTTAGATTGTGAAATTCCTAATGGTAAATATTAATCCCTAAATTAATATTTTATTAAGTAATCATGGGAAGGTCTAAGTGAACAGAGTTTATTCAAAACTGATGTATTGCACTTAGTTATAGAAATATTTACTGTGAAGAAAGTTATTGTTAGGGTTTAGCCAATAACTTTCAGTACCTTGTGCACTAAATAAGCTTAGGGGGTTTGGGGCTTTTTTATGCCTTAAAAAAAGCTTGAAATGATTGGATTACTTTGTCATCTGTGTGATAGTATATATACTGTGTTTTGATTGTGGCAGAATAGACCTGTGTAAGTTGGGTACCACAGATATGGTGTTCATAAGAAATGATTGAGCATGCAAGTGTCCATTTCAGCTAGTAAAACATAACTGTTTCTTCGTTGTGCCTTTGACCTAAAAGTAACCTTGAATGTATATTGACTTCAGCTCTTCATTTGTCTCAATTTTGGCTATACAAGCTCTCCTAAAAAATTTAAAGCCAAAAGTGCAATAGTAGGCTTCTTTTAAATACTTGAATAGTGAAGTAATTTCTCTGAGGAAGATTCCCCAAAGCTTCTGCACTCCCTTTATTTCTGGCCAAATACGCTTCTGGACATGTTTTTGGAATGCTTTTCTGTAAAACTGATATTTGGACTGGTTTGTTGCATCAGTCATTGGCAGTTTTCATGTTGGACTGAAGCTTTTACTGATAACCTTTTGATATACGTGTATCTTTTGCTGGATTCATATTGCTTCCGTCTGATTTCAGTGGAATGCTGCTGTCAGTGAGAAAATATCTGTACAGGACTTTTCAAGATGTATATTTTGCATCCTGTATGTCAATGTATATTCTTTGTCAACAGAAGTATTTGAAGAGACAATAGTATTTCCTTATCTTGGGACTTTTTTTTTTCCCAATAACATGTCCCAGTCAATGGATATATATGAATTTTTTTGGATTTTTTTTACATTCCTCTAAACTTTGTTGGTCTCAGTCATCTTTAATCTGTTCTGAAAAAGAACAGTGCATTTCTAAATGTTGAAATAACATCTTTGTCTACTTTCTATCCACCTAAGAAGGTCACTTATCCTGTAGTAGTTATAAATAAAGAAGCAAGACAAAGGGTACAATAAGAAATGGGTTTCAGTATCTTATTTCTTAAGGGTTCTGTTTTTTGTTGTTGTTGTTCTTGTTTTCTGTACTTTGTCTGGGAAGATATGGTCATATTTAATATAAAGATCTACCATTTTCCTACTATGAAGTCTTTATCTATTTCATATTGGGGATTAGCTGTTCCAGTCAGGGGACCTGTTATCTGTAAAAATATCAAAAAGATGTTGGGGGGTTGGGGATGAGACAGGCATCTCTGAACTGCTGTGTGGAGCTTAACGTGGATATTGAGCTAGCTGTAATGTTGAACCTAGTAATACGTGTCACGTGCTTTACTGAGGGAATATTCTGACTGGTTCACATAAACCTTTCAAACTGGACTAACTTGAAAACAGCTATAAATAATCATCAGTTGATCTTGCCTATTCTCCAGAAGTAGCATTTTTAATTATATTATCAGATTTGTTGTTTAAACGTTGTCCCAGAATGTGTTCTAACATGATTACAGTTGAACTTTTTGTTCTTTTTGTGTGTATTTTGCCAAAAAATGTTAAGATCATGTATTGAATAATTTAGAGGAAAAACACTGAGTCGTTTCAGTAGTACTTAAAAGCATTATTGCTTACCCGAATACTTCAGATTTGATGGTTCTTTAACTAAAATTCTGTCATAACTACTGTGGTATTTAAGATGTTTAAAATGGGTCACAATTTGTCTTTTGTGTTTTGGTTTATAGAGTTGCCATACAATGATTACTTTGAGTATTTCGGACCAGACTTTAAGCTTCATATTAGTCCATCAAATATGACTAATCAGAATACACCAGAATATATGGAGAAGATCAAGTAAGTAGTGATTACCTTGTCTACCAAGTAGGTCATGTGAATCACATTTCTTCAGAGGTTTAATTTTTATGTGGGTTTGAAAACTATATTTCTTTCTCTGTTACACACCAAAAAAGTACCAGAGATGACATTTTTCCCTTTTATCAGAAGAGGGACTTTTAATTTAAAAGTCTGTGCCTGCAACAGTATGTATGCATATGAAGTCCTATGAATATAAATATGAAAACTTAAGACCCAATTTGGATTTTTTTTACCTAGTCCAGCAACTAAAGAGATGACTGTTTTACTTGGCTTACTATTCTAATTTTGTAGAAAGTTTATCCTGTCAGGAAAGAAACTGGTGTGCACTGATGATTAGGATTTCAAATTCTCAGCTTCCTTGTCTAAACATGAACTGATTGTCATTCTTTGTAGCTGTCAGCTGTAAAAATAAAAAGTCACATGTGAGCTCAGACATCCAAAACTGTGGAAAGATAGTGATATGTGTGCAAGCAATTGAGTGACTGTGGTTTGACAAGTCTACAAGGTTTGAGAAATGCTCATTGCCAAGCTATAGAGGGTATGTGTTTTTAGCCTTTGCCACTTCTGATACTTAGTTTATTCCTACTCACATCATGAAGGTTTGATTGTAAACTAATATTTTATTTCAGGGGTGGAGTAATACATATGTATAATCAATTCTGTAATCAACTGATAAGAGATCATTGGTTAACCTGAAGTACTCTTTGCTTACCATGGTTTGTCCCTGCTCTGGGTTTAAAAGAAGGAGCACCCCCTGAATTTAGTACACTGTTAACAACGCACAGTAATTCTTTTGGTTACTAAAAATAGCTCAATAAAGTTGCAAAACTGGCAACTGATGTAAATTACATAATAACTGATGCAAAAGATGCAGAACTGGCAACAGTATGAGTTTGCCAGTACTGCTGTAACCTGTAAAATAGTCGAATTGCAGAATTCACGAAAGCAGTTAAAACACTAATTTTTGAAATGGTTGGTGTGTAGATTGTGATTGCTGTTCATAGTACGAACTATGAAAAAATCACAATTGAAAAGATTTTAATTTCTGATGTACAATTGGGGAAAGAAACACCTATGTTTCATCGATTTAGTTCTATAAAATTTCTCTGTAGTAAGATTGCTCCAGCTGTCCATTTGCCAGGATGTTTGCTGTATATTGTGTGTTGTTGAGGTTTTGTGGTGTGAGTAAGCTGCAAAACGTGCTTGCTCTTTAACACATGCCTGTCCACAGATTCTCTCTCTATGAACACAAAACACACAATCTCATATCCTTGTACTAGCACCACAAGAGCAGCAATTACCCATCATTTTAGAGAATCGTCTTTCTGTTAGTTATATGCTTTTCCAGAGATCTAGCTTTAGGGGACTTCAGTTTTGCCTGAATTGGCAAAAGCTGTTTTGCCAGGTCACGTGATTTGAACAGAAGCAGAGATTGTAAGGATTCCGTAAAGCACCATTTGCCCTTTCTCTCTTCTAATTGTGCAGAGGAATACTGAGATAGTTGTAACCTGCCACGCTTTTCTCTCTGCTTCAACTTCTTTGGAATGGTAGTTTCGAGTCCCAAGAGAAGTCCATTGTCCTTTATGTTACTGCACGTGGCTCTTGGGAGTGCGAGGTCCGTCACATCTGGTGGCTTAGCCAGGAGAGAATAACTTTCTGTTCTCCCTGAAATAGCCAATAAGGAATCTTATCCAGATGGATAAGATTTGACCCTGAAGTCTTTGCTGCACAATGTGGAAATCTTCATGCTTTAAGTGTCTAGCTTTCTTCAGAGGTTAGTTTATTATCCAACTTGATACTCTAGTCTATTAAACAGAATAATACTGTCACTGGGGCCCGCCCAAGTGGGAGGGACATGCACTGACCTAGTGGAGAACTGAAGGTTGAAGTTGACTGCAATATATGTTTTAAAAGTTCGAAGAAAATGATGTTAAAGTACACTGTGGATGCTAATGATTTGTTAGGGATGGAAAGCTTTCTGAAAGAGTGAATTTAAAGCAAAGCAGGTTAATTTAAGGTGCAGAATTTTCAGAATTAAATACAAAATCCAAGGAAATGCTACTTCTGCATAGTAATAACCTTCCTTATCTGTTACTTGCAGGCAACGCCTATTTGAAAACTTGCGCATGTTACCTCATGCACCTGGAGTACAGATGCAGGCCATTCCTGAAGATGCTGTTCATGAAGACAGTGGAGATGAGGATGGAGAAGATCCAGACAAACGCATTTCTAGTAAGAAATATCTTTATTCATAATAGGTTAAGTCTGAGTAGTCATCTTACATTTAATTGTTCAGAAGTTCAGTCTTAGTAGTGTGATATTGGGAGATTGGCAGTTGGAGTCCCTGAGTAAAAACTTTTGCCTCTGATCTGCCAGTTCTGCATTTTTTAAAAGGGCATCTGTGCCCAAATATGAACCTGTTAAAGGAGTCTAAAGAAGTGGTAAAAGTATTTGTGGTTGTTTTTTTTTGTTNAGTGGAGTAATTCTGTAACCTCTTATTGGTGCATTATCAATTTTCTGAACTGTTGAAACCATGTTTTCTACTGTGATTTAGTTTCTAGTATTTGAAATTCGTTTGATACGTGTTAAAATAATCCTGCCCCCTCCGTGTCTCTCAAAGCTACTTTCAGAAGTCACTGAGAGTCTCCTAGAATATCTTGAAAGATGATATTTTTATCCATAATTCATCACTGTTAAATGATTATAATATATTTTATACTGGT
>VXAL01017267.1:364009-385298 GCA_013399475.1 Chauna torquata
AGCTGCTGCTCACAGTTCTACAACTTGAGCAGACTTACTCTGCAAGACTAGTGCCTTCTGTAAAGTTACCTTATGCTCAGTGTTTATGCCTGGAGGAGGGAAGTTTTCCTTCCCTTGTCCTTAAAGAACTGATGCATAATTCAAGCATAATTTGCTTTTAGCTTTACCCGTCCAAGAAATAATTTTTATTTATTCCAAACGGTGACAGTCACCATCCAATTTTTTAAAAACCTGAAAGAGTAAGAATAGATTTTTGATGTTCATGCTGGCTGTCAGTGTTTAAGGTTTTTATACTTTTTTCTAGTATTTCATTTATTACTGCCATCTCTATTCTTTTACAAAGGATCTTGAAAAGCATTTGATATTATCACTTCAGTTTGTGAATGGTTTATTTTAGCAGTAGTTCAGAATACTTGAGAATGTTTCCAAAATGCAGTGTTCAAGTATTTTGCAGGCTGTTTTATAGTGTAAACAACTAATTTCTAATGGAGCAAGAATGAGATGTTCAAGTTATTCGTCGAAACACTTCTAGGTCTATGTACAGACTAGAAACAGATGTATTGTTAATTTATTTAACAGCAATATAAATATGAATGAACATCAGTAGGACTGAACTGCGTTACTCTTTCTTCCAAGGTGTTTTGTTGTTGTTTTGCAGGACTTATAAATGAAAATACTACCTTTTTCAGCTGTTGCATCTGAATCTAAAGCCAAACAACAGCAAAGAAATTGAAACGCACTGTGTAGGGTGAGCAGTTGGTTTTTAATGGTACATTATGGCTAACACATCCTTAAAATAGCAAATATTTGAAGAGCACAGTAAATCAAAATTTAAGGAAGCTTCTCTAACTGATCTGTTTAAATGGCAAAATTTCTGACATCAGAGTGGTAATGCAGAAGTAGTACTTAAACTAGAAACATTTTGTAGTGTTGTAAACCTATTTTATTATTAAATATGATACACTTAGATGACAATTTCGCATAACCATTAAGCTGGACTCTTGTTAAAACACCAGCCCTCAGATGCACATTTCTATCCCTTGGAGTAAATAGAAATATTGGGCTATGTGACAAACTGAATCAAAGACACAGTCTTGAACTACAACATAAAAGCCGTCGCTTGATATGGGTAGGGGGATAGGTTGGGATTTTTTTTTTTCCATTTGGATTCCTTCAATTCTGTTCACTAAGTGACTATGCAGATGTTTGGCTGGCCCATGGTGGAAGACCAGAGCACAGGAGCCCTTTCCTTTTAGCAGAAGTGCTACTTCAAAATGAGCTTGAACTTGCGGCCAGAAAGTTGAATTTTTAACACTTTGCGTTTATATATTTGCAAGCTCCACTAAAATATACTTTATGTATTTGCAGCCTGTCATTCTTTCAGTAAGTAATGTTCTGAGAATGAGTTTGTGCATGGGCTTAAGACAAACCTGAATGGGAATTCAAAGTCCAGAATTTCTTTTGCTCAGTGCCTAAAATTGAGTGCTTCTGTTAGTGGTTTAAGATGTGTATGGATGATGTTGCTCTTTTTAGCCAAATTTGCAGTGGGATTTAGAAATCTGTAAATCGAACTGTATTACAGAAGATTGCTATGTATGCCTTATAGCTGTTGTGAACAAATAAAATCTATCATGCTATTCAGAACACGGCAGCAGAAATAGTACATGTTACCAAGTTACTAACCATGAATTTTTTTTTTTTTATTCTAGTAATTTGCAATAGTTACCTATTTGTAAGGTGAAGACATCAAAAATTGAAACTAATGGGTGGCCGTATTTGGTCACTATAATTAAGTGCTTGAAAGTTGACTTCAATAAATACAAGCATAAACATCTGTTCTTGGGTATGGAAAGCACAACCTAGAACAGCGTATTTGCAGAGGGAGATGCGGTATGCTACAGCCATCGCTGTTGTTCTCTCTGATGCTTTTTCTTCAGCACCACCAAATACGTTATTTGTTCCCCATCCCACAGCAAGAGAGTACAATCTCTCCCTCTCTGAGTCTGTATCTTGATTTGACCAGCTGTCCTTCACTCTCTTTAAGTGACTTAGTTTTACACTTGAAAATAGTACTTCAGCTTAGTAAAACTGTGAATGGATGCAGCCATTTGAAAACATTGTCTTCTAAGTGGCAGTTTTGCTACTTCTGTAGTGAAAGAATTCTTGGAATTCTTTACCGCTTTTTCCTGGCTGTTTGTGTCATTCTGTTCAGTCTTATCACCTCTGTGAGAGTATGTGACAACAGCACAGGTAATTATATGAGCTTATTTAAAAAGCGGTTATCTACTATAGTCAGCAGTTCAGTTTAGTGAAGTGTTTAATACCTCTGNACATGCATAATGCATATGCTGAATTGCTCTTTGTTTCTTAAGTCTATTTTAAAAACCTTCTTGATGTGATGCTGCTTTTAACAATATTTGATTCTATAAAATGCCCCAGAGATTTAGCTGGTGGAAGGAAAAATTCTGTATCATTGGAGATTGTATCATGCTGCTGTGTTAAGCCTAGCACAAAATTGACTCAATATTTTAAAAAGCACTTTTTACTTTTTTTTTTTCTTTCTTTTTTTTTCAGGCTGGCGAGCAATTGAAGACAGACAAATCAGCATTCTGGCTCGAAGAGAAGAGAAGATCAGTGAGNTTCAGTTTAGTGAAGTGTTTAATACCTCTGCCTCAGAAAATACCGTATCTTTTTGAAATGGCATTTACTGTGAATAGATGACCTGGCAAAACTAGATACAGAAGCTGGCAAATGGCAGGCAGAATTAAACAACTTCCTAGGTTAGAAACTTGTATTAGTAAGTCTAGGCCTGATGTTTTCCATGACTGTGCTGCCAGAAGAAAAGGCNTTCTATAAAATGCCCCAGAGATTTAGCTGGTGGAAGGAAAAATTCTGTATCATTGGAGATTGTATCATGCTGCTGTGTTAAGCCTAGCACAAAATTGACTCAATATTTTAAAAAGCACTTTTTACTTTTTTTTTTTCTTTCTTTCTTTTTCAGGCTGGCGAGCAATTGAAGACAGACAAATCAGCATTCTGGCTCGAAGAGAAGAGAAGATCAGTGAGTGAGAAGGGTTATGAGTCAGAGTACCATTCTCTTGTGTGGCTGACTGAGACCCTGTTTGGTCTGGAAGATTTTTAAACATAATAGCAACGTTCTTTTAAAGTTTCTTCTTCAGTACCTTTCTGAGGAGACCAAAATTATGATGGAAATTTCTGACAGCTCAGATGAGAACAAAGGGACTTAAACACTGGATTTTTAAATGAGATCTTTTTCTGTGTTAATAGTCTCCACTTTAACCTTTTCATTTTGCGAATGAATGGAGCATGCTTCCCTAATTGCATCACTGTGCAGGGTTTTTTGGTTGTTTCCTTTTCCTTCCTTTTATTCTGTTTTTGGCAATGTTTCTTCATTCCATGGTCAGAAAGTGGTAACAGGCTACAGGAATCCTTGAATAGACAGCGCTGTTGTAACTGTGCTGCAGATACACGTTACATGTTTAAAAGAGTGTGCTGTGTACATGAGCATCAGGAACCTAGACACTCTCCTTCAAAATAAATAAAATAACAACAATAAAAATAAAGCACGATATAGCTAGAATTACCCTGCAGAATCTCACATGCTTCTTCCACCTAAAGGCAAATGTTAAAACAAAAGCGGTAAAGGTGGCATGAAGTAGTCTGTCGCATTCTCATCAGACCAGGTGTTGGTCTAAGCCATTGGCAACATGAATAAAATGTAAATGCCTACTCCTTCTGCCCGCAAACATTAGGAGCCCATGGCTCCATACGCACATGGAGCATGAGAAAAACAGTGCATTGGTAGCTTGTGCTGAGATGACAGCTTTGTGTTTAGCGGAACTATGGACTTGTGCTGTCCGCATTTGACTTTTACAGGACAAGGAAGAAGCTCTATTACAAGACTGCTGCCTTGTACAGTAAAAACCTCTTGTATGTGGTACCTTCTGAATGGCCTGTTCAGCTTTCAGTAGCAGTCCAAGGGGGGCAGTAAGGGGTCTCCCTTTAGCGTCATTTGAAATTTCTTGTGAAAGCCCTTGTTTACCCCTCGCAGGCTGGTGTTTCTTAGCCTGAACTGCACACAGGGGACAGTTCTAGGATTTCCATAAGCACTTGAACTGATTTTGTTCACAAACCCCCTTCGTTCTCCACGTGTGGGAACAGCCTATGCCTAAAGCCACATGTATCAAAGGGAGAGGGAATGCAACTGTGGAGTGGGTTTGCATGGGGGAAAAAAAAAATCAATCCCTGATTACTGTGAAGTCTGACAAAGGCATTTGCTGTTGTTAACCTTACCAGATGTTTCCTATTCCCAGATGAATGGTGTCCTAAGTCTTAAAATGATGGGTCACATTTAAGTGAGCAACTATTTTGCGTGCCTAATCTGAAAGACCCATTTGGGTTTTGATGTTCAGAGGCAGATAAACAGCAGTTCTGAAAATCGACACCTCCAAAGGAAAAATGCTGTGGAGAGCCTGAACGTCTTGTGGTTTTAAAAGCGATGAACTGAAATTTTGGAACATGAGTTAAGCCTTTATGTGACAGCAACAGTGATTAATTACTGTATACACGCCTCTTTTGGGTTCTCCATGCTGCAGAAAGGCATGAAAAGTTTCTTTACAAGCTTCTATTTTTAATATTAGAAATATTTCCAATACTTTTACAAATGCACTTCAGCGTGGGGCTTTTGTTTTGTTTTGTTTTCTCAGATTGCTAAATTGTCTTCTGAGTGCAGGCTGGGAGAACTCTAGTGCAGGTCTTGGCGCGTCCGTGTGGCGTTGGTTGTGCTGTGCCGTGTATGTGCCTAGGCACGCTAACAAGGAGCAGCAGAGCATGATACCATGACTGGTTTGGCTTTTTTATCCCGAGTGATGCAAACCTGAACAAATGGTTAGGGTAGCTCCTGCAGGGAGAAGTGTTGAGGCAGACCGCAACTAAAGGTGTGTCTCTTGTAATGAGCTAGATTGAAACAACCTTGCTTAGCTTTCAGTAGCGGTCTTGCCAGGGCAGATTTCAGCTCAGGTTGATTTAAAATTAGGTCTTGGGTAGGCTGAGCTTGTGTAACTAAAGCAATGCTTTTCAGGTGCTGGCTGAGTGCATCCCAGCAGCTAGGAGTTGAACTCAAGCTTTAAGACTGAAGCTAAGGTATGTGAGAGAGAGGAGTTGGATACAGGGGAAATTTGTTTCTGCTGTTCATATCAGAGGGTGCACCAACAGGACTCTCACTGTTAGTCCTGGAGATCTTGCTTCACAAGAGCCTCCTTCTCCCCCACAGCACTCATCTGTGTTTGTTTAAAAACAAGCAGGTCCTGCCTGTGCGGTCCCAACCGTGGCATTTCCTACTTGAGACCTCCAGCAAGAGGGTATGGGAGCTGCCAGGAGTACTGAATCCTGCAAGAAGGAGCTTTAGGAAAGGTATTTACAGAGTTTGAGGTGTTGCAAGATTTGCTGGGGTCTGCTCCTCTGTTCTCTTTCGTTCAGTTTACAACTTCTCTTTGTGGGGAGCACCCAGCTTAGTTCTGCATGCACTCTTTTGTATGCTAGCTGTCGGGCGCGACCAGCTTTCTATGCCCAAACAGAGCTTGGAACCAGTTCTGGGAAACGGGCATCTCTGCTTCTGAGAGGGTGGGAGCCAGCGAAAGGGGAATCGGGAGCTCCACCTCTTCCCTTCTCCCTGTGCCAAAAGTTTTGTGGGAGTTTGTTATGCTGTCACCCTTGCAGGGACACTGTCTCCAGGACAAACAGAAGAGGTACGACCTCACTCGCTGTACTCCCTCGCTATGAAGTACCGTAAACAAGGACTGCCAGTACATGATACTTCTCATTAATCTAAACACAGCTAATAAAAGAGACGTGCAGGGCCCTCTAGAAACTGTTCAGCAAAACATCAGAGCCGAAAGCCTCATTAGCAAGCACTTAACTAACATGCTTCTGATTTTGAAAAGAAGCTTAGAAAATACCCAGTGAACTCATGCAGCCTTTTTACTTAACTCCTGAATGCTCATTAAAAGCACTGTCGCCTGTTCAAAGAATCGGAAGTGCATTTCTTAAGGTGACTAAACTAAAATGTGTCTAGAGCATCCCTATCTCACCCCAGTCAAGTAACACCAGTTCCAGACACCGGGATCATTGGATGAGCTTTGCTGTCAATAGTGTCAGCTCAAGCGTTGCTTTCTTATCATTTTTCTCTTGCCCTCACACCTCCTCACTTGTGCCACTAACCCAATCAAAGGTTGAAATTACAGGCTTGATTAATCTGGGACTTGGAATAACTCAGCAAAAAGGTTTCGCAATCTCATTCACTTGTGAGTTGGCACGGCTGTGAGGCTTGTGCAGTGGTGACAGTAGGTGGGAAGAAGCAGAGATCACTCAGTGTGGTACCAGTGCTGGGAGAAGGGCTTATCAAACAGTTTTGCTTTGGTGTTATTTCACTTTGTTTCTTACAGGGCTCATTTTTCAGGGTACAAATTACATCAATTTAAAAGCAGTGTTATGAAAGTATTCTATATTGAAGGTGCCCAGTCTATTCAGTATTAGTGTTCCAGTAGCAAGTAAAAACTAGTCCTTGTTTGATTAGACAACTGGACAATATTATCTAAGTCTTAAAAGGAGAGCAGTTCCCAATTAATAGAAGCCTCAAGAGTTTGATGCTTAACTCCCGCTGAGATCCTAGGCTGCTGGTAGCAAAGGCATCTTGTTAAGTCAGTGATTTAAAAAAAAAAAAATTTGACTACGTTTCATGGTAAAATCTTATGTGCTACATTAAAAATTAAATCTACAAAATATTTTGTCTTGTTTGATCTCTTCACTGTTTCAGCTCTTTTTCCCTCTGTCCATGTTTTCCAGCCCCAGGTAGTGAGGCTAGTGAAATGCTGGTGCATATTACCTATGCTCACTGATGAACTTGGCACTGAAGAGCTGTTACAAACCACTGTTGTGGTCCTGCTACTACGCATAGTCCTATTTATTGTTTCACTTTTGTCTGAAGTTTTGTTGTGGACAGAGGGTTTGTTTGTAAATTCCTTGGTGAGATCTGTAGGGGGTGGGGGCTCAGCATGTTATTTCTCTGCCAGAAATACTTGGACACGTCCTTCAAATGTTCTGTTGTCTTAGGCTTCTTGCAGCAGCTTCATTATTTTTTTTCCTACCCCTACTTTCACTATTTACTGTTTTTTTTCTGATTCATTATGGAATCCCAATTTAATAGTCATGGAGGCTGTGCAGAATTATTTACTTACCTTCTTAGACAAGTTGCTGCTTTATAAAACTTGATGGCATGAGCTGGCATTCTGTGTAACTCTTGTGAGTTAGGTAAATTCAATTCCTTGCTTTTATTGATAGGAACAGGGAGGCAGCAATTATCAAGTCCTAATCCAGTGCAAATTAAAAACAGTGTTCTACTGATGTCTCTCCTCCCTCCCATCTCTTTAATTTTTCATACCACCACTGGGTCTCCTTTTTATGGTCTGAAGCAGACAAAAGATAAATATCCTAATGAAAATATCGACATGAAAAATGGCAAATATTGAAAGAGCATGCATAGTACAGGGTGAAATATTAGCAACTCATACATTCTTGTTGACCTTTGTCCTTTAATGCCAGGATGCTCTGTGCTACTTGAAAGCAGCACATTCAGAAATAAATTGCTTCTTATTAACCTCACCCTTGCCAGACAAAGATGGCAGTTATACCACAGTGTTACTGTCCTGAAACGGAAGAAAAAGCCATTGTTTTACACATAGTTAGGAATGCATTTTGGAGATTTTGGAAGGCCTGGTTTAGACAATCTGAACCCTTCCCCCTAAGATCACCAGTCTTCTGGAAAAGTCCTAATCAAAATAACAGGCTGAATAACTTGGTGTGGAATTATAATCTATATATGTATTCTGGATCCATCACTTGGAATACTCCAGTGAAGATCTAATTCCCTTAAAATTGCATGGATACTGTAAAAATGCATTTAAAAATTTTTGCTCTTTTAACCACGTAGACTTTTGTCAGGTAAGCTTTTCCTTTTTGCTCAGCAGCCACATAACTGTGCTCTGCATAGGATAACTGAGGGTTGCATGGGTAAAATTGACCTAAGTGGTGTGAATTGTAGCATCACTGCACCTAAATTTTGGTTACCTGGAAGAATCCAGATCTTTAGCATTGTTCCTAAATTTTCTGTGACGTAAGTGAGGCAATTATACTGGAAGCTTACTGAACAGACAGCTACTTAAAGTAGGCCATAAGAAAAGCTGATGTGCATTTTAAACTACTTTTCAAGCACCTTTTGGCAGATGCACACTGAGAGGTGCTCCATTTCCCTCCAGTTTCTCTACTCTGAACCTGCTGAAAGTACGTACCTGAGTCTTGAATTTTTAAAAAAGCAAAACTTTACTTTTCTTCCCCTTTTGCAAATCACAGCTGGTCGAAGGCTAATTCTGCTCCTTGCACAGGTCATGTTTGCTTTAGAGTCATAATGCAGTCATGCTTTCTTTGGTGGCTGTACGTAGCTCTTCTGTATGACAAGCTGTGGGTTTGAATTCTCCCAGGAAGAAGATAAAGAAATAAGTTTGAAGTGTCTTAGGTGAGTTACTTAATTGCTGATCCATAAAAGGAGAAGTGCCCTGTGTGTGTGTGTCCACGGGGGATACATAAGGCTAAAGGCTCTCCTATAAGTGAAGCAGAGGAACACTTGGTAGGCCTGTGCGCTCCACAAATTTGAATTCTGAAACCCACTGTGCTTCTGCACTGTAGTGTTTGCAAGACTACATGGTATGTTAGTGTGGGCTTTGAAGATCGTAGGATGCTTAAAGTCCTACGTTGATACAATTTTTATTTTCCGGTGTATGACAAAACATTCCATACACTTGTGTCTGTATGATTGCCATTACCTCCCTCCCTAGTGCATTATATGCTATTTTATCTGATGGAACTATCGTATCACAGAGCTTCCTAGATGAATGAAGCTCCTGTGGAGGTGGTATATTGACAATGCAGAATGCGGATAAGTGTTTGTGGTGTTCTCCAGTATCTTCAGGCATCGCCTGTGAACCAAACAGGATGGCCATGCTGCATTTCGGACTGTAAATCTCTCTAGAAGGGATAGGTCTGGAAACACCAAAATAGTTGAAGGGTCTCTAAGTATAGGATATGTAAGCATTGCATTCTGGCGTGAGGACAAGGACATTCCTGAGCGGTCTTTGGAATTGTATGCAGCATAATCACATTGGATGATGTTCCTGTGAAGTAAGTTCTGCTGAAGGACAGGACTTGTTTAATGGAGAACCATATAGATGTGACTAATCCGTGTTTAGCTGAAAAAGCATTGTATCCATGTAGTTCTCTAGCTGCATGTCTCTGTTGGCACTCCATTGCACAGCAGATATGATCTTTCAGTTCAGGTTTTGTACCAGAAAGGTAGGTCTTAACTGTTTAACATGCTTAAACTGACATTTTCTTAAAATCTGTTTCTAAAAATCATTGCAGTAGTTCTGTTGATAAAATCCATAAACCCCCTTTTCTCATCCCAGGAATAACCATGCTGAAGGAAACACATTATTATTTTAAGATTTTTAACCTATTGTTGGAGCAAGGCAGAGCAACCAGTTAATTAAATTATCTGTGCCAATCTGACTCTCAGTAGGCTAAATCCACACAAAGGGCACATGTATTATTTTAGCATACAGGATGTTCTGCATTAACTGATCACATTGTTTCCAGGTAAATATCCATTTAAAAAAAAAAAAAAAAAAAAGGATACATCATTCAAAATTAAGTAGCTGGGTAGTACAGAAACTACAGTGAAACATCTTGTAAAAGGTCAGGCAGAGACGATGAGGAAAGGCCTCATTCAGGAAGCGGTAGTAAAAGCACATTGAACAAAAGTCAGTGGGGAAAATTCTGAGCTGGTGTACGCAAGCCCAGCTATACTCCTGTCAGTCCTGTTGAATCCTTGTTATTCCTGTACAGCATTCACAAGAGGAGAAAGCATACTGGCACATTTGCTTACTGCATAGTTCTTTACTAGCTACTTTCATGTATGCAGGCCTTTGTCACGTCGGTAGCAGAGTTTGGATGCGTTCTTCTCCATAGAAAGCAGCAAAGGCATATCGTTCAAGATTTTCAATAGGCAGAGAATAGTCTGCCACATACGTGCTTCGAAGTTAGGTCAAACACCCCCCAGCACCCCTCCCAGCCTCCCCACCCCCCGGGTGCATTAGGCACAAATACTGCTCCATCCGCCAGCAAATGCATTTGATTCTGGTATCAGTTCTGTCTCCTGTATTCCCTCAGAATTATTGTACTAAGACTTTTTCTTCCATGCGTAAAGTGTGTGGATGTGTCCATTTGAGCTCAGTAGATCTTGAATCACATGTGAATGTCTGTGCTGTTTCTTTGAAAGACTATTGTAGGTCAGGGTTTAAAGGCCTGGATAAAAGCTTTAATTATCTTATCAATCCATCCACTGGTGATCTGTTTTTTTCGCAGAACATACAAGAGCTTGCCTTTTTTTTTCTTTCCTTTTTTTCTTTTTTTGAGGAGGGGGGGTTGGTGTGATTGAGACATCTTTTTTTCCCCCCTTTTGTAAGGTCATTAGCAGGCCATTACGGTGGGTTTTGTTTGGTTGGTTGATTTTGAAAGAAATGTGTTTTCTTAATGCAAGACTGTGTTTGGATGCAGCTACTTTCTGAGATACATTCAGAATGCTTTACCCCTCATGGAACTAACCCTTGTCCAAGAAACACTCAGTACCTGAAATGGCTTTTATGTGTAGATAACATTTTCCTGTTGCACTAAAACAAGGCCACGAGTGTGTGTACGTGTGTTGGTCATTCAGGGTACCTCACAATTGCCTTCAGTCTGTTTTACACACAAGCTTGAGCTAGATAGAATCTGACAAAATATTCATTGGTCTATATAAGGTGTATACCCTCTGTTTTATGGAAGAACCACCCATATATGTTGTTAGGCTGGCTACTGGTTAGCACTAAATTCACCATATCTGTGGACAGCATCATTCTTTCCATCACTGGTGCTGCTAGTGGATTCCCTTCTCACTCTAGGAGTGTTTGCAAATAACTCAGGGCTCTGAAAATGTCAAGGCCTCTGGCTGTCCCTGCATCTGCAAACTGTGTTTCTCCCTCTTCAAAACCAATTTACATTAGTAAATCTTACAGTCTTGGCACAATCCTGAAAACATCACTTTCCTTGTCTTTTTTTTTTTTTTTTCCCTTTCGCTGGTGGTTGTAATTCTTTAAACCTTTGGCATTCAGGGCTTTGCCAATCTAGCTGAGGCTCTCTGTTGTTCTCTGCCAAACAAAACACAATATCCTTCTTTATAGCCTGCTGACTTAGCACATGCTGTATATTACCTTCTGCAGCCTTGCATGGGAAATGAGGATTTTTACTTTTTTGGAAGACTCAAGTTTTCTGTAACTTCATACATAAATACTCAGGTCCTGATAATCATGCTGTAGCATTACAGAAATAGCACATCCTCAGTCAAGTTCATTCACTGAGCTTGAAATTAAAGAGTTTGTGGATAAGTTGCACAGTTCCCTATGTATTTTTCTGTATTAGCAGGAGCAAGCTTGATTCTATGAATTTTAGGTTATGGTACTTAAAATGATGGCTTTGCTTTTGGGGCCAATTGAACATCTCCACAACTTTGTTCTTTTTCTGTTGTTAGTGTTTTTTCTTGAGAGAAGAAACATTAATGCTGTGAAACTGTTTAACATATTAAAACATGGCCTGTATTTGATATTTTCTGCTTAATATTTGATTTATTTGCAGGGCACATTATACGCTGCAATTGCAGCATTCTGATATCCATGTTTATAATCTCCATTTAAACAGCAGAATCCAGAATTCTGTTACAAAAAGTTTTCTGTTCTCTTTCACTTTTCTTCATAAAATCAAAAATGTCTTGCACTCTCTTCTTTGCTTTGGAGCCAATTATTTTCAGTCTTTCTGCAATCTCAGCAAACCTTCTGCTAGCCATTTCAAGGGGATTGGTTAGACATGCAACAAGTTACAGATTTCAGACCTCTGTGCACAACAAAGCTGTTCCTTTTTTTCTCATTGTAGATACCATGACCTGCTAGACTTATCCAGTCTCCCAGTCCTCACTTAAACTCTTAGACTTGTCAACTGTTTCCAGACTTTTTTTTTTAATCCTGGTTCTAGCTGTAAAGTAGGTCATTCAGTGTTAGAATAGGATTAAGTTTTTTCAGATCTTATTCCCAAAATATGTCACTTAGAATTGACTGAAACCATTTTGAGCACTTCCAAAAATTAAAATTATGCAAAGTAGTCAAATATTTCCTTAAAACTATTTGGTGCTTTTATTTTGAAATCTGTTTTTCATAGCAAGCCAGCTACCTTTAAATAAAGTTTGAATCCAAAAGTAAACCTGACTTAGCAGTATGTATTGCCTTTATATCTTCCTATTGTCAAGAAAAAGCAATTTTATTAGGCTGTTTTTAAGGTTGGCTGTACACACACACACACCTATTTATATATTCACTTTGATTAGTGAATGAAAAAACAAACCCAGCAATCTTCAGCACAGTTCTGCTGGCAGTGCTGGTGTGGGAGGCTGTAGACATGTCACCCCTTTCCCTCCAGCTCTGGGGTCACTCCTGGTTCTCTTCTTTTAATTAAGATTACGGCAGGTCTCTGTACAACGTTAGGCATATGGAGATCTCTATGAGGATAAGTATAACGGGATATTATATGCAAGATATGAATATATGGGTAGTGAGTATATGGGAGTCCATGAGGTTTAGGTATAGGGGAATATCTATGCAGCTGCTCCTGAGTTTCAGGTTGCTGTCTTCATTAGCTGTGTGCAACTACACTAAGCCTCTGGATGTTGTTGAGCTAGCCTGCTTCTCATGTGAAAAGCAGACACGAATAAATTTTACACAGTTTCTTCATAGTATGTAATCTGTTGATTTGACAGCTGAAAATCTGTGCCCATATCTGCAATAGGATCTTGCCTTGAAGAGGGAAAGGAATGTTTGTATGGATATATACATAGTCTTACAGTTACGTTAGTAATTAGCCACCTTTAAGAAAAAGAAAAGGACCTCGCAGGGGAAAGATGAAACTCACTTGAAATAAGCTCCATGGGAGAAACCTGAATAGTCCTCTATGATGTGCTTAAAGTGTATTTGTTTATCCTAAGGATAATTCATTGGATGGATTTAATATTTCCAAGTGCAGTGAGACTTTGAGTTTTATAATGCTGAAGTAGATCATATGCCATTTCTAGAAAAGAAAGGGGGAAAGGCTGAATGTAAATCTCATCCTTCTCTTGAACATTAAAAAACACATCTGGAAAACAGTAAACAGAAGAAATATTTAGTTCATTACTATACTGTTCAAGAAAGCATAACAGTAGATTTATACTTCTAGAAATATGCTGACTTTGTGAGATGGAAGGGTAAAAGATACTGAGAGAAAGGGGTGCTTCAGTAATACAAGCATCCCAAATGGTGTGGGCAGCAATCTGAACATCCCTTCTCACTGAAAATAAGAGCACATGCCTACCAAGAACTGACAATATTTTAATGGCTTATAGGAAGGTAGCAAGAAAGATATACTTGCGCAGATGCCAGGAGATGTGTAAATAACCGTAACTGCAGTAGCCTTCACGCATAACTAAGGCCAAATGAAAAATGTGCTAGAGCAATCTGTTCTGAGGATTTAACCCGTGAATGTGCAGTCCTGCGCATGGTGGCCACAGTCATCTTCACAGCATGTTCAGTGGAGGTCAGGATGCTGGAGATTTCCTTAATCAGCACATCTCTTCACTGAGTCTCAAAATGTTTCATGATGCTACAACAGGTCAAGAGGCAGATGTGAGGCTTGACATTGCACTACGGTGCCAACCAGTGTTGTGGTGCTGGTTTGCACCTGCTTTTTTTGAGATGAGGTGTGATGGAAGTAGTTCTGGACCTTTCAGTTCTAAGCTGACTCCTGTGGATGCCAATAGGTGCAGCGGCACGGTCTGTGATTTCCCACTTGAACAATGGTTTGCTGACTCTTTCCTGGTGTAGTCATCCTACGTATATTAGCTATATCACTGTCTTCCCTTTGACATGCAGACAGATTAGTAACATTATTCTTGGAAAAGTCATACAAACATTATGTCCCTGTTGTTGCATAATATGTCCCAACATTATGTCCCTGTTGTTTGAAAAAGCAGTAACTTTCTGAACTTGATCTGTTTCTGTCACTTGAAATAATAGTGAAGTTGTAAACAAGTTCTCTCGCCTCAGTGTGTGTGAGAACACATGGGAAAAGCACAGACACATGTTTCTCATTAATTAAAACATGCCCCAAATTCCAGAAAACAATAAAGTAATAAAAGCCAAATGATAGCATGATAGTCCTTCACAAACAAATCGTGTCTAAAATCCAAAGAGTAAAAATTGAAGTTCTTAGAAAAAAATATTTTCAACTTGATGTATCCCTTGGAAAGGAGACTTACAATAAATGTGCAGAATTTTTGTAAAATATTGAATGAATTTATTTCCTCTGCTTGTTTCGACGGATCAAATCTGCTGCAGAGATACCTTTGTCCACCTGATCATTGCTTGGGTTAGACTTGTGAGACAAGCACTCCTAAGTTCATGTATGAATCTGTGCCATAATGTTAGAACTGGAAAGGAGATGGTAACACCCAAACGTGAGCATTTACAAAAATCCCCATTGTACTTCTTTGTATATAAGCGGTTAGTTTAAGTCTCCTAGTTCCCACATTTCTTCCAGGAAAAATCCTATTTGTTCCCTTTCTGCTGGAGGCAAAACTACCTAGCATTCAGCAGTGCTGAGTAGCTTAATGCTAACTGTACACCTATACTTTAGATGAGCCATTACCCTATCTGGCTTCCAATTTCTAGGAATATTTGGAGTAAAGTTATTCCCACACAAAGGAGTGATAAATGAGCGATATCTTGAATTCATCCTGCCAACAATTACATATTTCAGGCCTGTAACTTGGGCATGGTACAGCTCTCCTGCTGGAACTGGATTATATTTATTTTCTCCTTTTGACATTAATCTACTTCGTGCAGAGCACTTCAGTACTTTTTGGAATAAGGATGAAATCCAAATTGCCCTGATGGGTTCAGTAACCAGCAGGCGTTCTCTGAGCTGCTGAAGTTCATCTGTGCATCTGGGCACGTGAATTGTAATCATCTCATCTGCAAAACAGGGACTGTAGTAGTTAGACATATACAAAGAGAAGGCTGGTTTTTTAATGTCTACATAAAAAAGGCTTTCATGCCTCATAATTGCTAAAGTGCTGATCAAATTATTCATAGAGATCTTCAAGCATAAAAGAAGAATATACATATGACGCTGAATGAGGAGTTACAGATAAATCAGTATTAAAATGAATGAGCCCAATTAGTTTCTTTTGCTGATTAAAATCTAGAAAAACAACTTGGAAATCCAGTGACACTATTATTTGACATTATAATATGCCAGGCCACATAGCTGCAAGGAAACTGAACCGTTACCATTGACTGGCTGTCAAACTGACCCAAAGGTGTGACAAAATTGATTCATTATTTTCTTTTCAAAAGTGTAAAATATAATTGATTATTACAGATTTCCTCCTCGGGGACTATCGTCGGTGTTTATGAAATAGCACCAAGTTTGGAGAAAAGCTTACAGCTTCCATAGTTCTTCATAATATCCCAAGAGTGTACAGTATTCACTCTTCAAAGAGCATGTCACTGTCCTCCTTTTATTTATGTAAGCAGAAAGAAGCATTTAAACTGTATACACAAACTCTGTTATAGGCATACTCCAACAGAGGTTTTATTTTTACTATTTCTTTTTTTTTTTTTTTTCCCCATATAAAGGCTGTCTACATGCATGTAGGTGACAGGAAATGTTCCCTATCGCTACGGCTCTACAGAAGCATTGGAGGAGCATTTCAAAGATTTCAATAACTATGAAGTTTTACTTACTTTGGCCTTTCAGATTGTGTGTGAAAATGAAGAAGGTTGAGGCAGACTATAAGGTGTTGTTGTTGTTGTTTTCCCATTGAAGAAAATTCATCCTGTTTTTTCGTGGGGTGTGTGTGTGTGTGTGTGTGTGTGTGTGTGTGTGTGTGTTTGGAAATAGAGGAGGGTAGTGTTACCTTAAAATAAGCACTTGTGGATAAAAGCCATGTTCCCTTGAGACCCAGGAACTACATATGTCAGTTGAGCATCAGGAAACGCTGAAGAGAATCACAATTTAATGAACATACAAACATTCAAAATATATTAGCTATCATTCAATAAGAAGAGGTTGGGTTTCAGCGTAAAAACCTTCATGTCAGTGCTGGAGAGGGATGGAATTCCAAGCAGCTGAGGTGGACAGAGATAGAAGAAATTAATTTAGCTAAACCTAGTTGTGTACTTCCCTCTGATGATGTTCAACTTCCTGAGAAAAAACAGCTCCAAAACTTCCAGAGTTTTAAATTCCTTCCATGCTGACAGGAGGGAGTAAATATTTCACTGCCGAGGACAAACCACGTTTGCAGGCAAGGGTGGAGAGACTGAAGGAAAACACCACATGGCTACATTTACCTTATTTAATGGTCTAGTGGGAATTTGAAGGTTCTTACTAGTCCCATCACAGCAATAGAAAAAACACAGTATTATGGATGAGATTTTAGTCATCCACATACATGCTTGCATGTGTGTGTACGCACACACGCTGCTCTCCCAACACAATAAAATTGGAAATGGTTATTTCAACCAGGACTGCATTGTTGTAAGAAAGCCTTTTAGGAGGACAAGTTCACAGCTGTATTTATTATAAAGCTTGTAAAGAACTGAGAGAGAAAGTACACACCAGAAAAAAGAAAGCTGAAAAGGAGTAACGCTGTCAATCTGGCTCTTTTCAGCAGCACCCGACAGGCAAATCAGACAAAGACTGATTGATATTTTTACAGGTAGGATCCTTCCCAACATTGTCAGCATTGGCATTTTATCCAGCTATCTAACAGCAATCATAATAGTAAAAGCTGGAACTCAGGGAATACAGTATTTCTTGAAAATGGTGTGAAACTGTGTTTATACATTGTGTGAGTCTATTGAGCCTGTGCTACTAGGATTGGTATTTGTGCCTACATTTGCCCACTTAAATGAATAATGTGGGTTTAACATTTATGAAGTGACAGTTTCTGTTCTCCACCTAGAATGCTAGGAGGTATTTGAAAGAAAACGATAGAGATTTGTCCATACTGTGCCATCAGTATACCTGCATTCTGCTCTGAAGAGATTACATCAGCCTATTTCATGAGGCTGCTGCTCCTCTCCATGTGAGCAGTCAGCCCCTGTGCAGCCTGAGAACAGGATTGCCCACACGTCAAATCCCCCTACACAGATCACAGCTGGAAGTAAAATCTTACAGTAGGCATCCCCTGGCCAGGGAGCTGACCATCTGCGTTGAGGGAGGTGGTGAAAAGGAGCATGTATTTCTCCAATAGACATATTTCTCCTGGGTGTTAGGCTGAGCACATCCCACATATTCTACATTAGTGGCTGAAGAGTCATCTCTTAGTTAAGAGCTCTGAGTTGTTTGCAGGAGGGGTAGGGTCTAACTGGCCTGAGTGTAGGAAGACATTGTACCCCATTCATATCCTCCTGATCTTCCCCAATCATCCAGACTGTTTACTTTTTAACATGTGTAAAGTAGTAGTATGCTAAACTGGATTCAGGGGATGTATCTTCAGAGGGTAACAGATAGAGACTGAAAGCCAAAAGAAGAGCACAGGGAATCTCTGAAACCACCCATGCAAACTGAAGAACCTCCTCCAAGCCTAGCAGCAACAGCCTGCAACAAATACATAAATGCAGAACTGAACAATGATCACAATTATGTTCCGTGCTTGCAACAAAACAAAACATAACAACAACAAACAATTATATGTGATACTTCTAAGAGAGTAAACTTATTTTATAAGTGCTTGCTACAGACCTAAACACTTTCCGAAATGCATCAGCTTGCAGCTGGAGAAAGCGAATGCCACAACATTTTTGTGTAATCATTAAGAATTATGTTAAACAGTTCGGTGGAGAGAAAGTGCTGTTTTTCTGAAGAAAAACAAAATTCTGAAGAAAGAACTCACAACTTCTGGAAACACAATCAAGTGGATCAGGTGTCTCTGGTAAGACTAAATAATTTCAAATGTTTCTCACTATAGCTATGACCTGCTCTGCTTCATGGAGTTCAGAAAAAGCCAGTCTGTATGTACAGAGAGACTTCTATATGGTCATTAGTGTCTCCATTTCAAGCTTGATCATAAATTCACTGTAGTCAATAAAACCTCTCCTCCTCATTCCCTGGTGGGACTGAGTCAGTTGGGACATTTTATCCAACTGGAAACAATGGCCAAGAATAAAGCAAAGGATTGTTGCAGATTTCTTAGGAAAAAAACATAGGGACCATGCAGGATTGAATCTTCACCTTGTCAACACCTTTTAAAAATCCAGAATGCATTTTTTTTTACCTGTTATAACATTTACTACTCTAAGTTCTAGTATCCCATTCATGTTATCATCCAACCCAGTCCTTGGAGTGATGCTATCATGTTCCCTTTTGGCTTCATTTCACTTGCAAGGGACAGAGGAAGAAGAACAGAGATAGCAACAGAAAGTAAATAACATGAAAGAATTATATTAGTAAATATATTTGTTTCCTCTGAATCTCAATGCAAACTGGAGAGAGGTGATAAGAAGAACCACTACTCATGTCTCCAGATGTGGCCCTTGCTCCAGTTGAGGCAGACAGAGGGACAGAGCAGATGTATCCACAGGTACAACAGAGATAGGACAACCATCAGTTGCTTCTTCTTACAATACACTTCATTGTAAACAGAAGTTATTTTCTTTTACAAAGTGCATTGCCCTAACATTTTTTCTGACACAAAAGCTTCCTGCTCAGCCACAGTTTGCCATGCTTCTCTCTTCCCTGCTTCGTAACTACAGTGAAACACCCAAGTCAACAGAGGCTTAAGGCAGTCCAACCTTCAGATCCTACAGATATTGTTAGTGAATCCCATGAGGAATCAGAGAAAGCTTCCTTTAACTGAGCCTTTGTTTGCTGACTGAGCATGCTGTGTTCATTCCATCAGTATATACAGCTCTCTGGAAAGACCATAGGACAGACAGATGTTTGGACAGATGTATCTGTCCCTATACCTTCAGAATGATTAAGTTTAGTCCTTGGCTTGCTCGACTACAACTCTCCTTGAAAATGAAAAGTTGTTCAAGAAAGGTTTTTATTTTGCATTTATTAAGGAGCAGACTCCGACATGCAGAGTATCAGCTATTAAAACAGTCAAAGTGTAATCTGTTCAAGGCAAAAATAAAGATGGGTTGGTTATATACATATTTCAAATACATAGTCATATTACGTGGCATATCTTTTCAAATGAAAAGACTATCAGTCTGCGGTGGATAGACCAGCTGCACTAGATTTTCTGTTAACAAAATGTAGCAGTGAAATAGTTAACAGGTCTGGCTTTTGCATTGTCATAAGCAGACTTCATTGCTAGCATCCCACTGAGATGAATGAAGGCAGCTTATGTCTAGTGTTATTGTTTCCATGTGTTTGGCTCCAGACTCAAGCCAGCATTCCCTCAGTTTATACTTGAAAGGTTATCTTCACAACCAGAAGAGACAGAAACTTTCTGTAAATATACGTATGTGTAAAGAGAAGGGCAAATACAGGTTAACTCCACTTATTCAGTTTCAGTTTTCCTGAATTAATGTTTTGATAGTTATAGTGAAAAGAATTTTGTTTACAGAAGTTTCTGATTATGCAAGTTGTGGAGATATCCCGTACAACACACTTGCCCTGTCTGAAATATATAGGGAAATCTGATCAATACTAACATAATTTTATCTCATCTTTGATTTTTTTTTTTTAAATTTTTATTTTAGAATAAGCAAAGAAGAATCAACAAAGAATACAGCAAAATATACAGCAAGGAATTGCAAATGAGAGAAATAAAGTCTGATTATCATTTTGAAAGGGAAAGGCAAACATTGCATTTAGGTAATTGAAAGTATACCCCTTGCAACAATATTGCTCCAAAAGGAAAGTGTGTATGAAGAGTGGGAGTATTTCAGTCAGCTTGATTTTTGCCACCTGATTCTCTCCAAAGCCTGGGTTTGTTTTCCTTTCTCCATCAGCACTCTACCACCAAAGCTTCTGCATGGAAGAGTACAACTTATAGTGTATTGCCTGTGCTTCCCTGGAGACAAGAAGGATTTAGAAACAGCTCATGCAGATCATTATTTTTACCCTACCTCTAAAATTATCCTTCTCTGAATGACAGGTTTCAGCTAAAGGATAATTATTGAAGTATTTATCTTAGGAAACAATAAAAGTGCGAACAGTGTCTCCAGCAATACCATTTTTTGCTGAATCTGCTAGCTTTTTCTAATACAGAGTCTCATACATACTTCCTAGCTACAGCACTGTATGGTTCTTATTTTCTGTAATACTAAAGGCTAAGGATTTTTCCTCTTTAAGACATGAGCTTTTTATTTTATTTTAAAGCTGATCTGGGAAGATATCATTCCACAGCCTATTTTGCTAGACATCTGGCAAGAAAGGAGGCAATAAATTAATAAAGGTGATGTAGAATTGACATTGCAATGCCTAATGTCAAGGCATTCCCTTCTCTTAAGGTGGTAAGATCCTCATGCATCAGAGTTGTATTCAGGCGGCCTCAATTCCAGCCTTGTCCTTTAACCCACTGTTTCTTGTCAGCAAGATGCCTCTGAGAGCTTATCACCACCCTGAGGAAACATGGACTTAGGTAGAATTTAGGATGTCTAAATATGGTCCCAGGGATCTCAGAGAACCAGATCCCCAAAAGCCAGTCTGCAAAGTGGGATGCAGACCTGTAAGCCAATAGAAAATGTGAAAGAGAGTGTTATGCCTTAAGCTTGGTCCTTTTCAGGACAAGACATTAATAGTTCTGTTCTGTAGAAGGTCCTTCCTTAGGCACCTTAGTCCAAAGCTGAGGTCAAGAAGTCATTCTTCCTGTGCCCAACAGCAGAAGCACAGGCTCTCTGAGGGACTCTATTGCCAAAAAAAAGTCACTTTGGTAAGTTAGGGCTGGGTAGGTTTTTTGAGAATTTAAACTCTTCATGAAGTCATCAAATAGTCACAAAGGAAGGAATAAATCTATTACATATATAAAATGTGTTAAAATATAAAACCCATAGTATTAATTCTCTTTTTCCCTGTAAAATTCTCT
>VXAL01017267.1:385305-403112 GCA_013399475.1 Chauna torquata
TTTCCAGTTTTCATGACTGAATTTGCTGAATTTCAAATAGCTGTTCCTCTATTCAGCTTAATCTCATGGAATTTTACTAATATTAATCAACATAGCTACTCAGGTCCCTTAGCAATTTCAGTGCTCTGGCATAACAGGCTTAAGCAATAGCCATTCAGTAAAACTCAAAGTTGTGCATGACTGGTATTCAAAACTGTACCAATTCAACATCACAGCCAGTTCAAAAATGCCATTTCCTCAGAGTCATTATGCAAAGTTTGAAAGGTCTTGCAGAAAGCCATTGGGGTCTGACAAGTAGATGCAGATGAGGAGTTCCAGGGAAGATAGGCCAAAACCAATGGGGGCAGAGTGACCGGCAAAGGTCCATCCTTTCAATTGTTGCTATGGTGGCATATTGCTTGAGCAACCTTAATTGCCTCCTAATGAAGGTTTATTTTGATGGGGAAAGTAGAATTGAACAGGATTGTTGATTTTTTAAAGACCCACTGAAAGAACAGGCCACAAGCAAATTCCTCTTGTTAGTTAATGACAACAGAACAGAAATAATGAGGTTGAAGGAGCAGCAGAGAAAATTTAGCCTGAGTGGAGAACTCTTCATTGGCAGAGTTATACAGAGATGGATTTTGTGACAGCAAGTTGTGTAAACACTTTCATCAGAAATATAGAGGCTTACATTAGACATTTTTCCAGTGAAGATGGTTCCCAGGTTAATAAGTTTGAGATGTGAGGTGGACTAAATGCCCTCCTTCTTTCTGATCAGTCTCAATCCCTTATTCTTTGTGCACATCATCCCCCTGTCCTTGAATGACTCCAGAAAAACTACAAAAATTCTCTGGGCTATTTTATGGCCCAGCTTTTACTCTTTTGTTTCCATGACCATGCCCTCTTGATCCTCTGGGACCAGAAGTTCTGTCTCTCTTAGCTGCAGAAATTTAATAAGAACCAAATTTTGATCTTGGTTGCATCTGTTCAGTCCCAGTATAACAAATAGCATTATGCGAGTGAAATGGTAATTAGCAAACATAGCTATGGTTAACTATGAGGGGAATCTCTCAGTGTCTCTCACGCTCTTAGGGCTCAGGTTCTCCTTTATGGACACGTACCAAGCAGTATTATGTTCCCAGCGAGAATGCAGAAATCTTGTCTGGGACACAGGCGTGGAGCTCGTTTGGCTCCCAGGCGTGGAATGCAGTGGCTTGGCAGCGTGGAGCCAGTGGAGCAGCAGTTTCAGCCTGGATCATCCTCCCAAGTTCTGTGAATATCAGCAATTTTAGCCCTTCAGCTCCCAGATTTGAAAACATCTATTTCAGCAGAAACAAACACAAAACAGAAATGCTTGCAGAAATAGAAATAGTATCAGGAGGGAAGAGAAGGGAATATGAGTGGGTAACATTGCCTGAATGTGTGAGAGTCTTTACTATGCCTTTGCTTCTTATTATTAGCATCTTAGATTGGAATTGAATACCATAATTAGCATTTGGTCCTGTGCAGGGCTCACCTGAGAGACAAGGTACAGTCACTGAAATCAAAGGAATTAATGTGCTCCCTAACATTACCTCCTGAGGGACACCCACATCCAAAATGTAAACTATAACAAAAGAGAGAAAATTGGGTCGTCTGGACTCTGTGGAGTGAGGAAGGATGGACTGCTCATACTGGATTATACAGATGGAGGAGCAGGATTTGTTCCATCTGGAGGCGTTAGGCCGTTCACAAAGCCACCAGCAGGAAGCCAGTCCAGCACATGCACCATCATGGGGACAGGAGACCCCTTCCAGCAGCCAGGGAGGGTGCAGGACAGCAGGGAGGCCATTTCTCACCTGCACGTGACAGTAAGCTCTGCAGAAATACCCAAAAAGCAGTTCTAGATCCTCTTGGGCCTGGCAAATTGCTATGTCACACCTGTGTTTTCTTCTTTAACCACGTGAGTTGTAGGTTATCACACCTGGTCTTCAAAATCTCTCTCAGACACAACTCCATGTGAGATGGTTTTCCCAGGGACCACAGGTACTTCATACCAACAGTGCTACAGACGTGTGAATACTTATACTACAAATGAAGATCCACACAAAGTTATTTTTTAGGTCTTCTTAACTGTTAGGAAGATTTTCATCAGCTGTCATAAAATATAGTCCTCTTCTTCCCGGAAAAAAAGATTTAATTAATGTTTCCCTTCTGTTTGGAGGACAAAGATAGGATCCTGTCAACAGCTGGAAAGAAATGCTTACAGATTTAATTACCTTCCCCACCTCTGACCAAATGGTTACTTAGAAAACAGCTGCACAGAAGCAGTCTGGTGGCAGCATATTGCTTTGAGAAGACTTCATGTTAAGAAAAGCTGTGTAAATTAATAAAGAGAAAGCTACTAACAAGCTGGGAAGTCAGAAAATAGGAATATATGGTACTTTTTCTGCTTTTTGCAGAGCTACTGGTTTGGGATCTGTAGTGGAACTACTGCATCTCCAGCAAAACCTGGAAAGTTAATCCAGGTAGAACTTAAGATCTCTAGCTTACTATTTGGGATTTACGGATATCTACATCCAGTTTTCCTGGGCATATAAATCACTGTTATGAATTGCAGTGTTTCTGATATGCAGGATTCAGCAGGCAGTGTGTGTGGGTGTCTCTGTGGACTGAACTCCCTCTGCTTGTGCTGCAGTGAGAAAGCCTGTGCAATTTTGCATGCAAAACTCTGACTAAAAACACAGGTGTGCCCACCTGAAAAAGAATAAATTCCTGGATCACTCTAATTCTCCTCCCTAGAAAATGGGGCAGAGGCAGATCTGGAGGCAAACTTGCTAAGGACTACTAAATGTTGCTGGAGGGCAGGGAGAACGGGGCATGCAGCCCTTTGGGAGGGGATTTGGAGCTTTCTGCTTTGTTTGAGACCTGAGTTGCCTGCTGGAAGGGGAGTGAGTGGCAGAAGGACAGCCATGCCAGATGCGGAGGCAGGAGACGCTGAACGGCCTGGACGTTGATGGAGCCCTTGCACAGCCTGGCGCAAGGGCGTTCCTCCTTCTGGGCCAACGTGTGGCCTCCAGCACGGTGCTTTGTCACCTCTGAAGCGCCCCAGCTTGGCAGCTCCCATGATTGGCAGACATGAACTGGCTCACCACAGCTTTCTACCTCCTTTTTACTTTGACACAAATTTGATTCCATTTCTCATCAGTGAGGCCGATAACATTTAAGTAGTAGCAGGCGGTCCGTCAGCAGGCGGCACAGATGCAATGCTATTGACATCTTTTTTATTTTACCAACTCTGAAGAAGGGGCAGGAGGGAGCCAAACTATTGGAAGGACCACAGTGATCTTGCCATCCGTTCTCCCATGATAATCCTTGCTAGTTCTGGGGAGAAGATGGAAGGGAGAAATATAAGGTAGCTCTTCAGGGACCAAAGAGGAGCTTGATCACTTGGGCTTTTGGAGGAGGGCAAACAGCAGTGGAGACTTGGTATGGTGAGGCAGGAGGGGTTTTCCTGGCAGGCATGTGTTTCATTAGGAAAATGAAGATTACAGAGCCCTTGCATGGACATTAAGAAAAGGTCTATCTTAAAGCCTGCCATGCTTTAGGCTAAGCATTAAAAGGAGAGAGCTTTGGGAGGAAGGAAAAGAATCTGTGTGTTGCTAAAGCTGTACATGTGCACCACTACCAAGACACTCATTTGAACCAAAATGTTTCCAATTGCCAGACTGCAGCCTCTATTTTTAGAAGCCATTTGCCCTTACAAGGAAAGCAGCACGAGGGAGGATTTTGTGATTGCCTTATGACTTTTCTACACAGTTTGGGGGAAAACAAACAAACAAACAAACAAACCAAACAACCCTGCAATCCCATTATTTTTATGGAGAAAAACTGAGCATTGACAACTGCTGGAGTTTTGAAATGATTGAAAATCATTGCAGATTTTTATTTCCTGTAGGCAGAAGTGTATGAGACCCACTAATGTGACTTAGACAAAATGGAGCAGTTAAGAAAGGTAAAAGGGATGTCCTTGGTGTCTCCCTTGTTTTGGGCCACTAGGGTGCAGAGCCAAGTCCTGAGTGATGCTGGCTGCTGCTATCACGCTTTGAAGAAGCTGGCTGCAGCACCCGCTTGCTTTTACCGTGATGATTGTGTGAAGGCGTGCTGTGGGAGGCACAGACGAATCCTCCCGGACCCGAGGGTGAGTCTGCTCATGGCCAAGACAGCCTGACTCTGGACAGTGAATGAAATCTTCTACAATGCACCCCAACATATGGCCCGTATAATCTTTTTCTGGCTCAGCTGATACCTTTTATCACGTGAAAATACTCAAAACCACAAATCCAAAACCTCCATGTGCAATTGAGGCTGTAGCTCTTGTTTCTTTTTTATTGTTATTGTTTGAGAAAACCTTTATAGCTCCCTTTAGATTTTGCTGCTCATGAATTATAAGTCTGCTCTTCAAAGTACAGGAATACAGCTTTCTGGCAATGGGAGCTGTCACATCTCCTGCAGGAAGGCAGAGAATCTGACTGCTCTGAGCTGTGTAACTGCAACAGCCAAAAAAGGATTCACTTCTTTTTTCCTTTCTAGGACACACAATATGAAGAGACAGACAAACTGTCTTTGCACTGTCCCTCAAAAACATATTTCTGCTCTGTCCATTCTAGCTAATCCTGTTTCTCCATTGAATGCTCATAGCCAGGTTAGGAGCAGCATAGACCTTGCTTTGTTCACTGTCTTTCCAGTGGGGAGCTTCGGATATTACCTCCAGAAAGCCCAAGCTCTGGTAGATGTTACGTGGGCATTCAAGCACTCTCTCCAGGCCCCTAGGACGGACAGGCTAAGTGGGAAGAGCATTACCTTGGTCTCTAGCGATTACAGGGAGCAGGCAGAGGGCTGATAACTGGGGTATTTTGAGGGTAGAGAGCCGCAGTTTTGCTATGAGGAGGGACTGTCGCAGCCTCCCAGCATGGGAGGACTGTCCATGGCTTTGCAGGCACTGGTGGGAGAGGCTGCAGCTTCCTGAAGGCTGGCAGCATGCCGCCCTGGCCAGAGGCAGCTGAACCAGTAGATGTAGGTGGCAAAGGAGCTGACGGGTACAAAGATCAGAAGAAGGGTATTATAGGATCATTGTGGGATGTAAAGTTCTCTTTCTGGGCTTTTTCGTTTTGGCTGCTTTCATCTCTAGGGGCAGGGTGCCCTGTCTATGTTTTCATAGGCTGTAATAACAGATGCCTTTTAATGAGTGCATGGACAGACAGCCTATTGTCTGGGTTTGTGCCTCAGAACTGCATAGTGGGAAGGGATATTGGCACTTGCTCTTGTTTTCTCTGTTCCTAAGGACATGCGATCCTTAGAATGATGGGGGCTTTCTGTTTTCCAGGTGTTTTTATGGGCCAGGCCAGAACATAGCCTGTTTGTTTTATGTTTCTTTTTCTCAGAATAACCCAACTCCTGCTACCACCTGAGAAGGACCCCTGCATACATTTAATCTGAACAGACTCTTGAGGGTATCCAAATGGCCCCAATAAACAAGGGTGGCCTATCTGAAAATATTTTCTGGTCGTGAACATTGCAGTGTAGGCTGAGCCTAGTTGGAAAGCCTGGCTTGTATGCACATATTTTCTTCTCTTTTAGTCTCCCGATGGGGCAGAGAGTCCCTGGAAGGCTATCAAGTATGGACTGGCTTTCAGAGCTTACTCCTTGCCAGCAGCCTCCCTGTGTGAGGCCAATAAAATTTGTTTGCACTTGACAACAATAGAGTATTTTTTCTCTTCACAGTGTGTCTCCTCTGGACTAACTGCTGTTTGGGAAGGCCCTTAGGTCTATCCCTCCTCTTTATCCCATGCAGGATGAAGCCATCACCCTTTCATGCCCTGTCTCTAGAAGATGAGGATTGCTATAAACACTGGGGTGGGCTTATAGGCTGGCTGGAGAGGGGTTGCTCCCAAAACACAGACCTGGGAGGGGTCAAAGGGGGAATAAAAGATGGAGGAGGTGGAATTGTATAGGGTCTTCTTTGAAGAGGCATTGAGACATGGAAGGAGTAAAGGGCAGCTAGCTGTTTCTCCTGTGGGCAGATCATGTATTGTAATCCCCTCTTCTTCACCCTAAATGGTGCTTAGGACCCTGTTTTTTGAGTGGTCGGATGGGAAGATGACCTTCCCCCCTGCAGCATGAGTCTTTCTCTTCTACTCCCCTCCCTGCTATGGACTTGAAATATAAAGAAAGACAAGAAGAGGACAAGCATTTTTAGTTTATCCAGCATCCGTTTGAAACACATTGGTGTGGGACACAAGCATAATGCATGTGTGCAATGTGGAGACTGCCCACAGTGATCAGGGAAGCATCTGAGCACACCATGCGGCCTTACTGAATGAGAACGCACATCCCTCCCAAACATCCCCATAAGATGCTGTTGACACCGCTACACTCCATACAGCATAACACCTAGAGGGATCGGACACAGAGCATTGCAGTGGTCTTCCCTCTCTGTGGCCCTTCAGGGAAGCTTTTGGATCCCTCTTACTTCTTTGTAGCCTTGTGAGATAACTATGGATGCAAAAAAAAGTTGGGATAGGCTGTAAAGCAGATAATGGGGTTGTGAGTAGGGCCAATAGCAGAGGCATGCAGCAGATGCAGAGGTGTACATAGAGCCTTCCTAAGGGGTGCCATAATAAGGTGTAGGACAGATGTTTTGCCTGAGATGGCTCAAATTCTGTGCAGTGGGGACTTGCTTGTGGTGCTGTAAGGTGCCTACAAATTTGTGAGTAAAGATCCTTGGTGGAGATGTGACACACTTGCTGGCATCGCAATCCAGAGAGCAGCTGGCCAGATCCAACTGCAAGGGAGAGACTAGCGTCACACTAATGCGATTGTTAACATGATAGCTTGCTGACTGTAGCTGTTCTCTCACACACAGCATCTTCAAAACTTCACAGAGAGTCCAATGAAATAAATACTTTTCCTGAGAAGGATAATTATTACAGGTCTTATGATCCAGAAAAGCCTTCTAATAACTCAGATCTACGTTGCCTACATTATTTTATAGTGCTAAGAAAATGACAGCATCTCTATTTCAAAAATGGTCAGAGTTATATTCAATACAGTTGTTTAAAATACTACACAGTATGTTTTATTACTGTGCAATAAAAAAAAAAAAAAAAAGTGAAGTTATATCTTCGTCAAGCTTAGCAGCTGGATACTTTTTTTCTTTCCAAATCTTAAAGAGCTTGATTTGCCCATTTCTTGTAGAGGACAATTAAACTTCATGACCTGCCCCGTGATTTTGAGAATTTTCATTTAATGCTTTCCCTACTTGAAATATATCAGAAGTGCTTTACTTTTCAAACTGATGGTGCTTGGTGGTTCTTTAAAATCAGAATGGAGACATCTCAAGGAGACAGAGCCAGCTTTTCCTATGTAAATGGCCGACATACAATATTAGGAAAAAGGCAGTTCTTAAATATGCATTTACCCATTGGTTTGAATACGTACAACTGATCATGAAACGTGCTTTACTGAGTTTTTAAGCAGGAGAATGTATATTTTGAAGAAGAAATGAGTGCTTTTAGTTAAAAGGGAACTAAAATCAGTTTCTGATGATGCTTCCTAATTTGTACAAATAGAATGACGTGGCATTTCCATTGTAGATGTTTCACTTCAACACTAGATAATGTGTATGGTCAGTTTGGTAAAAATTAGAAGCTTTTATCAGGTTTTCTGGTTCATTTATAATCAGATTTTTTTTGAAAGCTTTCGGATTGCTGACAACATAGAAAAGCTGAAGGGGGAAAAGAGAAAAAGCAGTAGAAACCATCATATGACTCATGTGTTTTTGTTGCACAAATGACACATTTGTTTCAGAAAGTAGTTCATACACTCATTAGTTTGGGGAAGGCTTATTTATTTGAAAGAGGTACAGAACAGCTTTGGCTGTCTGTTACTGATAAATCAACTTTTCTGGATGTTGCTTGACTCCTCTGGAGCTTTGAAATGTGTTTGCTTAGCTGAACAAGATAACGAAAAGCAACCATTCTGGCCATTAATTATATCATTAGACATATTTAAGTCAGCATTTACTACACCACAGTGCTGTCCATTAGAATTAGTTCTTGCTCCCATTGCATGCAGTGGCTCCATATACTGGCGCTGAAGCCAATGAGATGGTTCCTATGAAGCAAGCATGCAGAATTCAGTCTTCGACAAGCAACAAAGCTGAAGTCTTGCTGTTTATTTCAGACAGTCATAGCAAAGCCTGAACAAAGCACAGCAAGATAAAATCAATTAGTAGTTGGGGCATGGACACAAAATTTTTTTGTGCTAGGGATTTAGTGAAATGCTCTGTGTATAAATATCATGATTCATCCCATTCTTTAACAGCATTAAACAATGGGTGTTCCTTAACAAGGGATGTTCTTATATGCGCTATTTTATGTATCCTGGTAAGTGCAGGCACCATTCACTCTTGACAGCTACAGATCAAATTACAAGCAAGCCAAAAAGAGCTATGTTTCTGCAGAGGGAACCCTTAGTCCCCCGCTGGGCTCCTGTGAAAGAGGTGGCCAAGAGCCAGCTAACTTTGCTCCCCAACTGTAAGGAGCCAGGCTGCATTACACAGCTGGCAGCACTCAGCATCCCCAAGGAGGCTTTCCTGGGCAAAATCCAAGAGCAGCCACCACCTGGGGCTGCATGGTCTGCTCTGCAGCTGGGGAAAGCTCATACTGCAACTTGTGGCCAGGGCCGTGGCCAGGAGAGGTCCTGGCCAAGGCAGCTGGAGCCTCTCTGCTTCCAGCCACCACCCCTGCTCCTGCCGGATGCATTGGTGTAGGTGCTACCAAGTCCGCTCCCAGGTCCTCGCAGGATCAGGGATCATCTCATGTGGGTGCTTCCCTCAGTGTTGTCCTGGTGGCTGCACTATTGGAGCTCTGCTGGCCCACTTAGTGGTGTGAAACCCTATGTTTCTGCTTCCTGCTTCACCCCTGTCTGCAAGCATCCGGGCTGATGTAAAAGTGCTTCCCTCTGAAGGGCTCAGTCTTCTACAGGGAGGAGAGCTGAAGAAATATGCTTCATACAGGTATAGCTGTGTTCTCACTGTGGAAGGCACAGCTCATTTGCTAAAAATGCCAACCCAGCAATACAGTATATTGACCAAATTTATAAATAAAATCTTTATTGTATAAAAACTATAAAGAGATTGTATACAAGGCCACGACTTAATGGGGCAGGGGGGAAATGCCTTTCCCATTTTCTGTTCTGACAGCTAGCATTTACAATTACCATTTCCATTGTCCACCAAAACATTTGCAGCCATGCTTCATATTTGTTTTCAAAATTGCAGCTGAAGTTCATTTGCACTCTATGCCAATACTCATTCATCTCCTGCAAGACATGTGGGTGTATATACATATATATACTGTAAGAGTGGTATTTCTTAAAAGGCCTGGTGGAACATCTCAAATTCTAGTAACCAGCTTGGAGAGGCTGCCCTTTAAAAGATTCATGAGTATCTAGGGAGGATTTTTGTATGTCTTTTTTTCTTTTTTAACAAAGTACTCAAGATGGCTGCAGCTCTATTAAAAAATCCATTCTAATGACTGTTTAGGTACAGTTTGGTGCCAACTTTCAATTTAGCTTCAGCTTAGCACCTCTCATTAATTTCTTACATTCTTCTAGGGCTGAGGATTTCCATATTTGGTTTTACTCTTGGATTATGTCAGAGAAGTTTGAACAAAATAGATTCAACTAAATGAACGTGAAAAAAATATATATCTTCCATATGTTCTTATTGAAATCTTCTGCATCTGTTTAAGTCAAAAATGGCAAGCCAGAAATCTTTATGTTGGCTTATGATATAGCCTCATCAAGAAAGCACTCTTGGGTTGAAGAAAATTAGTTAAGTAGTTTTAAATCAACTTGTCATTTTTGTGCATACTATGTAGACCTCTTTCATTTTTCCTCTCTTGTTTTCTTTATTTAGTTTTAAGCCCTTGTTTAAAATGAGTTTGCCAGGGATGCATTTACTAAGAATATNCCTTCAGTATATAAGGGTGAAGAAATTTATTGTGTCCTGTCAGCTCTCTTCCCCGGTTCATACCAGTTTAAGCTCAAACCTGAAGACCTTAATTAAGTTGATACAAGGACATAATTTTTTATGCCTACAAAGTTACAGACTGTTTCTTTTATCTAAAACAGAGAAGTAACATACAGAAACTAGACTGAATGTTGGAAAAGTTGACAAATACCCACTTTAAAGACAGACAATCACAAAGGCTGAGGTTGCTACAACAGTGCTAAGACTTCACACCCTCTTTATATCCTTACAGAGTTTACAACCCACTTTGACAGAAGCCCATGTTTAGAAAAAGAGCAAGCCTTTAAACTCAACTATTAAAATTCAGGAAAAAGACTTAAGGTAGATTGTTCTCTGGTCCACTAAGTAACTAATAATTTTGAAACCCAGTGGGCTGGCCTCAACAAGGCAGATTTTCTATGCTCCCTTTCCTGCTCCTTCTCTCCTACCGGAGTGACCACACTGGGGGGTGAGGACTCTTTTGTGAGATGAGTATTCAGATCTCTTCAGCCAGAAGTGTAAGCTCACCAGCAGTTCCCAAGAGCACTCTAACTCTCAGCTATTGTAAAAATAAGTACATAAAAAACATGTGTAGAAAGTCCCCCTACATCCTTCCTTTCCCCTCTTTGCTGTGTTTCGTGCTGGCTAAATAGGGCAGCTGGGAGCAGGGCACTGAAAATGGGTTTCCCAGGTAGCTAACTTTCTCCAGATATTTTAGAGGGTGCCTAGACATTGAATCCATGTGTGAAGTCAGGGAGTGTTATTATTCCCCCTTACAAAGAGAGAACTACAGCACAGGGTGATTAAAAACAAAATTTCCAAATTGTCTACAACTTCTGCATTCCTCGTGCTTGTGCGGAAAACCTTAAATACCAGTGGATGACTGTTCCTATTTTGCTAGACAGGAGTGGTAAATACCCAATCTGGAAAACGAAAACAAAGCAACAAAACAAAACAAAAGAACAAAATATTTCTAAGATATTGCACTAATCGTTTGCCCAAGGTTGTACTGTAAACCAGTGGCAGAGACAGTGCCAGAACACATTTCTCTGGGACTCTGGTTCAGTGCTTTAAACACACGAGTCCTTTCAATTTTTCATTACTACTTTGTTACCTGGATTATAGGGATATAAGATGTAAGAGACATCAATCTGATTCTGTTCTGTTTTGAGGAACACTGCATTACTGTTTCATTTTCCAATCTACTGCATAAATAACTATATCTTAGAAGATTATAGGCACATGAGGGGTAGGTACTAACTGAAACCCACGTGCTGACTGAGGCAGGCACATTACAAAAAACACTTCGTGTTTATGATGACATTATTAAAGTTTCTATGAAAAATCTGTTTGTTAAAAGGAGCCAAATTAAGTTTTCATGCATAACTACTTTTGACAGTTTTTGAACCTTGCCTTTGTACTTGTTTGCATTTCCTTGTTTTAAGAGGAAATTGGGATCATTACAGAAATCTAAAAGTGATATTCTTGTATGTAGTCAGGTTGTTTTAGTGGATAAATGAGAAATATTGATACTTTAAAAAGTGAAAGAGGGGAAAAAAAAGTTTGTTCTGAAGTGCTCAGACTGACAACAGTCTGAGATCAGGGAATCTCCAGCTCCACCATGATTAGACCACGGCAATTGCTGCTCATGGAGGGATGGAAATTCAGCACACTCCCCTCCAGGCTAGGTGCAACTTCGGCACTTGTGTGATTAATTAAATGACATGTACAGAAGAAAGGGGCTGAATTTCCCTAGAAATAAGACCACTTACAGTCATAACAGAGTGTTAAAATGAAGAGAAAACACTAAGTGAAAACCACCAAGGGAGCAGTGTGTGTCCTGGGTGGACATCATGTGTAATGATGGAAATTGTGGTGGAGCACCTAACACAGTGTTCCCTGAAACCCACAGCCTGCTCAGATGCGGTCAGTACAGTGAGATAAATAAGATCATCACTGCTGTTCTTTGTAGACTATGGATATATGTACGTATATCTCTGTGTGTGTGTATATATATAACTAATATATATAGTGTATATGCATGAAAAGATGTTATGCACTATGAAAAAGATGGATTGTTTTTTAGTGGCAGAAGATCAGTCTAAAAGGGAGAACTCAGTGAAGAATGAAGAGCATTTCTCTTTTTCTTCACCTAAAAATGTTGTTTTCTGACTTATCTGCTACAGCATGTAATAGACGTGCTTGCCATTGTGTACAGTTGTACCCCAAAACAATATTTAGATATATAACACAGGTGCTTCAAGTCTATCATAGATTATAATCTATAGCCGTATTTGTAGCTATGTTACGTAAATATATAAATTGCTATGTTTAGCAGACAGCTTTTGTACTTTGGTCACCACAGATTTTAATTCAAGTTAATTAATGTAAAATGCCAAAGGACTGGGACATTCCTATTAGAAAATTAGTTCCTCCCCATGAAACCAGAATGGCAATACTTCAGTGCTCTTTTGCTTGCAGCTCTTCTGCGAGCTACAGATTTTGCAAGCTACAGGCTACAGATTTTGATGGAATCTCATTTTTGCTGTGAGTGTGTAATACCTAACTCAATAGGGCCTGCCCCTTGGACCAAATAGTTAACATATAATGGAATATTATAAGATTATTTTATTAAAGAAATGTTAAAAGCAATTGATTTATTTCCTAAATCTGTTTCTGCTTAGAGCCCTTACTGATAACCACATTAAGAGCAATACGTGGCTCTGATAGTACGTGTGTATTTTTATTTAGTTGGATGTTTATACATATGTATCTCATGAGGTAAATTCTGGACAACTGTTATTGTACCCTCCCTTTCCTGTACACCAGCTTAACTTTCACTGAAACACAACACAAATTTTTTCCTGGTCTCTCAAGAGCTTTTGAAAAATCACTGCACTGAATTCAAATTCTAAAGCAAAGATATATAAGTAAACAAAGGATCTTGAGCTATACTTTTCTACACCACTGGTATTAAGGTAAAATAAAGATAGACTGTCCTTTTTCAGATTATCTGTTCTAACCTCAAACCGCCACAGGAAAGAAGGTTTTCCACAACTTTCCTGTTGTGTAATTTGTTAGACCATTGAATTATGCTTGTAGTTAGAAACTTAAGCAATATTCTCCTTCTTACAAACTGTAAGAATTATTTTTGATCCTGTCTCCAGCTGACACAAAGAACAATTGATCGCTCTTTATTATAACCTTTCACTAAACTCCTAGCCCTCCAAACCATTCCTCAGTTAGGCTACACAAACCCAATTTTTGCTTTGTAAAGCTGTGTTGCCTTTCTGTGCAATTTCCATACTGCCTAAGATTGCTTTTAAAGCACATCTTTCTTAAAATAATGTGCTCGGTATGAATGTGTTGAGCCCTTGCCTTTGCACTGTGAAGAGGATCAGTGCTTGGCTGATACTGTTTGTGAGCCACCTTGACCCCAGGCTCCTTTCCTGTTGCCTGGGTAGTTCCCATTTTCTGTTTCTAAATTGGATTTCCTCTCTTTCCTGAAGCATAGTCTTTTGTTGAACTTCAGCTTGATATTGGATCATATCTCCAGTTTATTACCATGTGAAGTCCAATAGTATTCTGAATTCCTTTGTGCATGTACTTCCAGTCCTCCCCATATGGCAGCAAACCTTTGATGTTATACTTTGAGGTTATGTTTTTCAGCTGACTTTGCTCAGGACCTATTTTCCCAGTTCTTATTTCCCTAGCTGGGCATGGGATAGCACTGAAAATATTAGTGAAGTCAAGAGCCGTCACAGCTCCTGAGTCCCACTTAAATACCAGGGTAGATATACTATCAAAGGATAAAATTACATTGGGTTGACGTTTTATTCCTGAGAAGCTGATCTTGACTATGTCTTGCTGCTTTATTTCCCTGTACATGCATTTGCTCTAGTGCATTTCAGTTATCTTTGTCTGTAATTTCCTTAGTCTTTGCTTCATAATGCTGTGGTTCCACATAATATCCATGTCTCATTGTCCTTCTGCCAGTCCCTCCCTTTTCTTTTTTCTTTTTTTTTCCATCTCCAACCAGTTCTCTTTTTTTCCAGTTCTTTTGTGAAACCATACCTAAAATTGGTATCGCATTTGCTTTTCTCCAGTTCTCTAGACTATCCCTTTTCTTCTTGTCAAAAGCTCTCACTAATGGCCAGAAATTGTTTGGTTAATTTCCTAATGTGTGAAATAATTTGACTACTAATTTTTTTATTTTTTTAATGTATTCTTTCCCTCACTTGGCATGTTGTAGTAGAGTTTTCCAAGTTTAACACTCTTGGTAGCAACAAGTGCTAGATGTCTCAGCGGTTACATTGGCTACAAAAATTTTAGGGAAATTCCCTCCCATAGCTCTCCCATGCTGCTAGCAATACAGAGACTATAAATAAAGCCAAACCACAAGCATTTTTACCACTTTAGCTGATTTATGCAACACGATGGTGAAAATGTCATCAGGCAATGCCTGTACTACCAATCCTGTCTACGTTAGAGGAATAGTTGGAGAATTTTTAAACTTGTGATTTGTGGGTAAGTGCCTCTGATATGTGGCACAGTGTGCTAGAAATGATAGTGAAGACAATTAATTTTACAAACTAGTAAGGCCATTTTCTTTCAATGCCATGTGAAAATAAATATGAAAAAGAAAAAAAAATTCTATCAGATGTGTTGTTTCCTTTTTATTATTTAATCCACAACATAAACATACATTTCAGCTCATCAGGCTGCTGGTTCACAAGAACTATGGTGTTTCAGATAATGGGTCTTAACCTATTTTACAGCAGTTCTTTTCTTTTTTTTTTCTTTTTCTTCTTTTTTCTTTTTTTTTTCTTCCTTTTTTTTTTTTCTACAGTAAGCCAGCTGAAATAAAATTTTTTTCTTCTGATATCTGTAGTATTAAAATACAATTTGGACTGAGCAAACATCTTATTAATATACCCAGTAATCCCAAATAATAATTGGAAAACTCAGGGAGTCAAGGCTTCTTCTTCATAGAAAGGAAAATCCACAAAGAGTTTTCATTTCTGTACTTTAATATGCCAATATTTAAGGTAAGAACATATTTTGATAGGGATGAACACTACCAGCCAGCCCAAAAAGTAAAATCGTGTATCTACATGCAGGTAGTCTCCCTAAACTGGGTACCGCCCTTCCCTCCTTCCCAAAACGCCGAACTATTCCCAGCGTAGGCACTGCTGTCAGTGGACGAAACAGCCACCCGGAGTGGATTTTACTGTCAGTACATGAAAATGGCCTCAAAGCGTCACTAGAGAGCTATCAATAACTTGGTCCTGGCTTCATTTTAAGGGTTTTGCGTTTCGTGATTATTTTTCACGCGAGAACCACTTCTAATTTAATCCTTCTTATTGCTTAAAATGCCCATTACTGTCTCTGCCTATGAAAGTGCCCTGGCCATTCTGATGTGGATGGCAGTGTTTTGGTATCACGGTTCAACTTCTATGAAGGCAAAGAGCACAAACTAAGAAAAGAAAGTAGCGAATAACATGGATCTTAAAAAAAAAAAAAGAAAAGAAAAGAAAAAAAGGAAGTTGGTAATTAATTCCCTCCGCCTTCATAATCTTGACCAAGACAAATAGAAATGTGATTTTAACAATTGTAGGAAGTGAAACAGCCTAACCTTTCTGCATTTAGCCTGGATGCTTTTTCAGAGCAGAGACTGTCTCTCCTAGATGTTTACACAGTGCCTGGCACAAGCAAGGCTCATATTTAATTTCAGCCTTTTGAGCCAGCATCCCAATATAAATATTTCCTAGTAGTAGTTCTTATGGGAATGTGCTTTTGTTTGTGCTGCTGTTCAAAAGCGGTCCCCGGCTATACTTCTCCTTCAGGATTCATTCCCAATTGGACACTTCACTATCATTTGCCATTAGATTGCCTTTAAAGCAGCGGACTCTTGCAAAATGAAACCCACAGTAAGATCATGGAAAAATTTAAAATGTCCAGTCTCTCTTGCAGACGGTGCATTTCTTACACTCTTTGCTCCACTCCAACGCTACTGGGAACAACATCCTGTGTTTTGCTCCCCTTTATGGCATTTGTCATTTGAACTTATGTGGCTTTCCTGAAGAGTTACACTACGCATGTTCCTCATTTTATCTTTGTCACAGAAGATAAAAAGCTTATTATTTCTCCTAAAATCCTCAGGAACATTTTAGCACTTCCATGTTCTGCAGCTGTAAATGACAGAGCCACACAAAACGTTTCCAGTGCAGGGACCACTTCTTGCAATTACACCTAGTATGTCTTCTGTAAAGCATTCAGGAGGAGACAAACTTCAGAACTGTTTTGCTTCTACTTCCACATATTCACAGATTATTAAACTGACTATCATAACATGTATGCAACAACAACAAGAAGATGCAAGTCAAAGCCCTAAAACCTCTTTAGATTAGATTAGATTAGATTAGATCTGCACTGGGATTTAAATAGAGAACAGTTGGATTGGAATCTCTCTTCTCAGTTTATTCAAGTTGATTAGTCCTATTCTAACATCACCAGGAAGATATTTTCCCCTTCTTTCTCACCTTTGGCCCACTTTACAATAACATCAGAAGCTTCTTGATCTTGAAATGGCAGCTTTCTGTGTAGGTAACACAAAGACAAAAAAATTACTAGATAAGACAGAGTTCAGTGGATATTAGTGATCACTAAAAATCAACATTTTAATATAGAAAATAGCAAACTTTTCTGGCCAACAATTTATCCATGCGAGCTTTTAAATATGTTTCTGCATCACCATTTCAATATAAAGGTCTGTTGAGTATTAGACTTCATGTGGTAGTAGCAGGAGAGAAGCTAGGTGCGATGAACCTTCAGGGTGTAAACTCTTAAATATATAACAACGAGGGTAAATTTCCAGTGGCATTTCGTTGTTATCGTTTGTGATGGCACCATGTGAAAGTGCTCACGTGTGCCTTTAGTCTCCTAATTCATGCAGATACTGTCAGGTTCTTGTCCTTTTATTGTGCACACTCCATTTCTGGTGGAATGCAGGTGGATACTGCCCATAAGAATCAGATATATTTCTCTTAACATTAGCAACATTTATGGGGGAATTCCAGGAGCGCTTTGTATTGGTTAACTTCACTCCCACAGAACTCAGTGACAGAAGAACTAGGCCAAAACGAGTCCATCTGAAAATTCCAGATATATCTTAGTATACAAACAACATTATCTCTCCATGTGAGCATTTACTCATAAAGTTAGGTATTTAACAGCAGAATAAAATATTAAAACAGAATTCAAATAAACCTAAACAAAAACATTCAGGGACATAGGTTCAGAGCAATTTTGGAAGTATCAATCTCTCCACTGTTTTAAGTTCTCTTACTGGATATTTATTAGAAACTAAACACATATGTAAGGTATGCAAAAGTAAAACCAAGGGGAAAAAAAATCATGTTCCTTCACGTATTTGATGTCTCAGCCCATGATTTCTGTCATTTTTTTTTTTTTATTATCAAGATGGAAAATATTTGCTGCCCAGTCTCCTCTGAGGTGCAGCGTCTAGTAAACTTGCTTTAACAGGCTCCCAAGCTGCAATGTAAGACTTGTGACTGGTCTAATGATTCATTCCTCAAAAATGTTATTTTAATCAATTTTGGATTCTGTTTCCTCAGTGGTTTTCAAAAGGGGCTTGGCTTTGCACTCCGGTGGAGACAGTATCTCTCATAATTAAATTATATTTTTAAAGACAGAAGGTGGAGTACTTTATGCCTATGACAGCTTTGTTACAGAAGGATAGGAAAAAAAA